>CAJUYI010001495.1:56982-84614 GCA_910591695.1 Galerucella pusilla
AATGTTAGGTTAGGCGAAACAAAGTTATGAGCAAAGTTGTTGAGAATCAAAAATTTCATACAATTTTGGCTCCTATAATTTTTTAGTGGAATCAAAATTTTCCGGTAAATCAGGATAGGAACCAAAATTGTAGGAAATTTAATTTCAAACAACATTGTATGTGAAAATTTTTAGTGTGAAATCGAAAATTAAGGTGATAATGCATTGATAAGACCTAACCCCTTCTTCTCGGGCAGTTTCATTCGTCACTTCAATTTCAAAGTGCTATCATAGCAGCATAGATAGACCGGTGTCGGTGAGTATGCACAGGTTGTTGCTATAGTAATGTAACATAAAGCTGTCAGTGGACACTGTCACCAATATTAATTTATTGTATCTAATTCCGCTATCAAATGTGACACTTTAAGTCACTCCTTGACGTTTGGTAACGTCACATTTTTCATAACCTCCATATATCAGTTATGAAAAGTAGTTATGTGAGAACTTTACGTAACTGTTTGAGTTTCAAAGAATAATTTATTTATCAGGTACTGTCAAAACTGACAATTATTTCATTATTTGAACTGACAACTACCCCATTATTTTAATTCAATAGTATTTTAAGATTTATAAACATTGTAGACAACATTATTGGACACAGTTATTTAAGTCAGACAATTTTCTGGGAAAATACTTCAGAGTAACAATACTTCTAGCACCATTTGAATCCACTTTAATATTACCATTGTAATTGGAGATTTTATTAAATATTATAAAAGGGCGAAATTAGATAAAACGTTGTACGTGAACACGTTATGAAGAGAGCGACATTTTGTTCAACTCGCGTTGGCAAATATTACGCTTGTTGAACAATATCGCTCTTTTCATAACTAGTTAAGTGAATAACTATTTTCCAATTTGGACATGTAAAGTGACACTTTATAAAACGTCCTACTTTTCGTAACTGGTTACGAAATATTTCTCAACTGATGATGAAATAGTATATTGTATACATAGGCGGTGAAGTGGTATTTTTCAGGCCATAAAAAGCACTTCAATGCCACATAATTTTCCATCCTGGATTACAATAATTGTTGGTTATATTTTCCTCTAAAAATATTATTTTATAATATATGGAATTCATTACTGTTTCCATCCTACACAATAATTGTTGGTAATATTTTATATAAAAATTTTATTCATAATACCGAATTTCTTTATTGTAAGTCATCATTTTTTTAAGTGATTGAAAATCGGATTATGAATAGTACAGCCAGCTAGCATGGAAATGTGAATATTATTTTCCCGGCTATCCGTAAAGCTGGTAAAATTGAACTTTCTCATAGTGTAGGATCAAAAGTAAATTTCCTCACTAATTAATAATACTTGCTTCCATATTAACAAATAAAAATATCCAATTTTACTGGACGACTTTAAAGGAATCTAAGAAGAACGCTCGTAGGGACATTCCAAGAAGGTACTTCAAATTTGAATCCGAATAAACACAAATGAATAAACAAATATCCTACTCAAAGTAAGAAAAAATATTGTGCGAACACGTTGGGAAATACCATTTGTGCTTTTCTCAACTGGTTGCACAAATAACTATTCCCTTTCTTTATTTTTTGTTCCATTCAATTCAATTCGTAAATTACTACACGACTACACATGATTTTATAAAATACCTCACCCCGTAAGTGCGTATATTGATGATACTTAATGATCCGTTCTTGGCCCATCAAACCAAACTTTTTTCTATGAAACATAAATGCTTTTGTTCGAAAGGCTAGTCATTAAAATGGTCAGTATATAGATGACAAAAGGCTGTTCAAAAATCAAGATAATCATCTCGGTTAAGATTTGACACGGGTGACTGCAAGGCCAGACTTGATAATGCGTGTGATTAATTGTCTAATCAAAAATTACAATGTGAAACATTTTAGGCTCGGTCCCTTACAGACAACGAACGGTCATGTTAATATTCGGTTAATTCTTGTACGAGCATAATTTGTCACTTGTCAGAACGGATTAGAGGAAAAAAGGACATTCTTCATCATCATTGAGAGAAAACTTTTCAGATTTTAAAAAGTTTGGGGGTTGTATGGTATTTTCAAAAAGATTTTATTGTTATGAAAATGACATGACTTGAGGATAATTACCGGAATATACAGGAAGTCAAAAATATTAAGCTCAGTCATCGATATATTCAAAAGTGAAGATCAACAATAAGAAAACAATCTACATAATAAATATGAAACAAAAAATGGATATTTCATCGGTTGCACTCGGTGAAATATGAAAAACTGAGTAATGAGACAAGTACTCCTTATTTCAGGAAACTGAGTTATTAGAAGTAATGACACAAATATGAGAGGAAGTGAGAATCTAAATGTACCGAGAGTAGGGTATTTGTTTAATACTTCCCAGCATCACAAAATGAACATTATTTCACGAAGCTAGATATAAGTGTTCATAATCTGAAAAGCGAGAAAGTGGGTCGATGCTTCGATCTAGGTAGGAATCAATTTTCCATGGGTACATTTATCTGGATTTTATATGTAGGTACAAGCAAATTTAGAGATAACACTTCCAATATCAACTACTTTGTGAAAATCATATTTATTTAAGTGAGATAATCAAAACTTTCTCGTCCCATCGTCTGTCTTAGCTTATTTTTAATACGTTTTAATTTTAAAAAAGAACGCTCCGCTACTAGAGTTAGTAGTTACTCATTACCAAATTATGTTGTTTCATGTTATTTCATTTTCATCTTATTTAAATACTATTACATGCCAAATATCTCGGGTACAAGTATAAACATGCTTTAGCAAAGTATCAATGCTCATTCTGAAAAATTTGTAAAAGTATATCTATTGAATTGTATTGTATTTTCATAAATAAACATCATTATTATCATTGATATTTTCGAGCTTACACTTGTACATTCCTTGCTGGTAAAGTCCACCACGAGATGGTGTGAACGCAAATAAATGGGATTGGCTCATCAGTCACATACTCACGGGAGGTTTGACGGGTATTTAAAACTGCAGCCTTCTGCAGATGTACGTGTTTTTGTAGTTTGGTGAGGCTGTCTTGTAGAGTTTGCTTGTTTGTTGTACTTGTCTAAAATATTGCAGTCTATCAATAATAATTGACCTATCATAGTGCCAACTTCTGATGGATGATGTTGATAATATTATTATTATTATTCCTTTGCTAAGTAACTCATTTGTCTTCAGTAATAGGTATATTGATTAATTTTTAATTCAAGGTTATGTGATAATCACAAATAAACCTTCTGATCTAAAAATAAAACCTCACGAAATGAGCACAATACTTTAATTAGTTTTACAAATCAGTTGCGAGAAGTGTTTTGTTTATCAAGTGTAATTTCCCACATTGGGAGCGGAAAAAGTACCAGTTACCAAATTTTTAATCTTTCCGTGTCATGTTGAATTGGTAAAGGTCGAAATTAATTATAGTGGTCTACTCCTTGTGTTTTGGTTGACATGAAATGGGTGCGATCGGAGTAATTTCTAAGAATTTAATATTATTTACTACATAGTAGATGTATTTATATTCGATGAACTGTGTCCACTTTGAATATTATGAAAAGAATGGATTTGTTTTTTATGGAAAAAGTCAAAAACTGCCTCATTGATTTGGAAACTTATTCCAATTATGGTAAGCTATATTACCTGCGAGAAAAAATGGGTTGTATTTTATAGAAAAAACTAGTGTCCTTACGATAAAAACAATAGATAAGTAGCTGAGCACCTAATTGGTCACATCAGTTGACATAAAATTTTGTTAGAAAATAATTTCAATCTCCATTTCCCTGATGATTTACTGGGTGGTAAACTCGTCTCAGAACGATATATTAACTTGTAGGTATATCAACAAAAGCTGATAAGCAGTTATCGAACTTATTACATTGGTCGCGTTCATCACAACGTAGCGCTACCGAAGCGATCATCAATTTCAAGTTGAACGCGTGTTTTGTTGAGAGCTGTGGTATCAGTCGCCATTTTTTCAATAAGAATCAAAATACGCTACACGCTACCGATTGTTGATGTATTAACTGTCATTGATGTCATATCTTGAAAAAATCATATAAATATTTTTGTTTGGAGATATTTTAGTTTGTATTTCAGTGGAAATTAATGAACAGCTGGAGGTGACTCATGATTTTATCAATAAATTGTGACGTGTGTCAGGAAGCTCAACTTTTCATGGTATACTCCGAAGTGGCAAGCTCAATTTATAGTGATTAATTTCCATTTTTCCAAGGCTAGAAGTAATAATAATAATAATACTAATATATCAAATAAAATTGAGTTGTTGTTGTATTCATTGGAATTATACCTGATATATCATGTCAATGGTTTTATTGACATGTCCAACAGAATTACGAATTGATGGATCACTCTAAAAATCGCTACCTGATCAACTTTGTTGGGATGAACGCGACCATTTGTAAACAGCCTAATTGTAATTTCTTGGTGAAATGCGTGGTACAATTGAAAAATATTGCGATGTTGAAGTTACTTCAATTTAAAATGACAATGACATTTTGCATATAATCCAAGTTATGGTTATAATGGATAACAACTGAGCTACTTTCACATAAGTTGGTTACCAACTGATATTTGAGCCTCCGATTGTACCTCTCAACAAGCATAGACCTATTGGCAAAGGAAGTTATGCTTTCCGTTTCGAATGCCTTATCATTCTACAGTACGCGCATGCAGTGGGAATCTCACACTTGCAGATGAATTTTCCATACTGTACGCTGTAACTCGAAAGAATACATTTTCGATCTCACACCGGTCGCCTCTACAGTGGTAGACCGTAGCGTGTATGGCCAGATATGTTTACTGATAAATATATTATCTGTTGCATCCCTCCCACACCCTTCAATATTTTTGATGCGGTTTCCGCTTTGTGTGTAACTTAACATCCATATTGTCCTTGCCTCAGTGGCGTAGTGTGGGTGGGGCGGAGGGGGCGGCCCGCCCCGGGCGGCAGTATTTCTCCAGCAGTTTGTTTCCTGTTCTGAATCAGAGGAAAATATAAGTGGTAAAGGACCACTGGAGCTCCTCCAGTTCATTCAAAAACTGAATCTTGGAATTTCGGTTCCAAATATAGTCATCTTGATTCGCATATATTTGGCGATAAGTGTTGCAAGTTGTGAGAGAAGTTTTTCGAAGTTTAAGCTAATAAAAAATTACCTCAGATCTACTATGAGCTCCGCTAGACTATCAAACTTGGCTATATTGTCGATTGAACAAGAATTGGCTGCTAATATTGATTTTATTTCTGACTTCGCTGCTCGTAAGGCCCGTAGAATTCGCTTGTAAAACCGCGCATCCTATTTTACCTTCAATAAAAAGTACCTCATTGCCTGTGAAATTTAATTTTAATTAAGCACCTATAGAATGGGGGCGGTAAAAGGGGTCTCCCGCCCCAGGCGCCAAGATGGCACGCTACGCCACTGCCTTGCCTGCTGCACCTTTGTCCACCAAACCAACTGTTACAAATGACCGACTATTTTTAGTATATTATAATGAGCTGTTGCACAATTTTCTTTTAATAAACCAATTCGAATAAAGTTCTGTATAACATCCTTTGTGTTAACTATTCATGCAAATATTCCACTTCCAGAAGTATAAGAGATGCGTGTGCTACCAGTAGATTAAATGTACCATCCACTTTATCAATGTTATGTTACCTATTATTTATTTAAAATAATAAGGCAAGATAAACTGCAACGGCGACTCAATGTGGAGAGCACCTCAGGTGTGAATTCGGAGACCAAACTAATATCAATTCAGGGAGTAGTCTTACCGGTTCGCGGGTAATCCTACTTTATTTAAGTTATTGAAGTTATATTGAAGTTAATAAGATAATAAATGAAGTTAAGAAACCAAATGAATTTAATAAGTTAATAAATCAAGTTAAATGTAATTAAAGTTAATCAACAAAGGTAAGTGGGCGACACCCTGAATAATATTAGTCGACTTGTTTTTCACCTCACCACTCTCTATCAACAAACCTGGAAATGTTGGAAGGGAAGGAATATGAACAACGTTGTTAAATTTACAAGTTGTATAATGACTAAAAATATAAAAAAATAGTAAGTGAAATATAAAAAAAAATGATGGTTTTTTTGTGTTGAAGCACGTTGGTTTTATAATTAGTACACCACTGGTTACTTCCCTTGAATTTCCACGTGTCTGATGGCAGGTACAAAGTTCCAGACTGTTTGTGGTCTCAGGTATGTCTCAGGTAACTTCAGGAACAAAGTAAGTAGGTACTCAGTAAGTCCAGGTAATCAGTAAGTCCAGGTACTTCAGGTACTTAGTAAGTCCAGGTAATCAGTAAGTCCAGGTACTTCAGGTACTTAGTAAGTCCAGGTAATCAGTAAGTCCAGGTACTTAGTAAGTGCTAAGAAAGATACATTGTATCAGAAATAGTTACAATCTTTTTCATGTAAAATTCAGGATATCTGCAGTAATTCGTTTTACAAGTGTTTTAAGAAATTCATTTAAGAACGTGGTTCATAAAAAAAATATATCCTGTATTTTACTATAAAAAAAACAAAAGAAGCAATGAAGAAATGTGATATGGTATTAATTATTAAGGAAATCTTATTTATTTCCATTCATCAAAGAAATCAAGGAAACAATATCTAAATAATATAAAAACTCAATTTTACTACTTATTTCAATCACAGAAGGCGATAAAAAAAATTGTAATGAAAAAATGTAATCCGGAAATATAATATTCTAAGTTGGTATTTAGATTGAATTAATTAGTTAACTAAATATACATATTTTAAAGACTTCAACTATATACATGTGAACCTTTTATCACCTGTATAAGAAAAACTAGAAAAAGAAAAAGAACAAGATAAAAAAATATCATTGTATGTGTGTATCTGGCGCTTATCACTAGAAGGGAAAAATATAAAAGCAAAAATCATAAGAGGAAAAGCATAGACTTAAATGCAACTTACCATTCACATTGAATGCACTTTAGGAAAGATAAAGTTAAAGATAAAGATAAAGATAAACAATTAAAAATTCTTGACCTTATCGGTTGATGGTTCACAGGAGAAAGAAAGCTTATTTTAACTACTCGCTATTAAATTGAACTATGCGATGAGCAATCGACATACGTTATATATTCCTCTCCTGTTCACATGCTCCGCTTCGAGAAAGAATTTACGTATCCGTAGTGTGTTCTTAATTTCTTTCTCTGTATAGGAGAGAAGAATTGATATATTTGACAAATATCAGTGTCTACTGACCCTCACCAACGTAGATTATTCGTCGCACATTAAATGTAAAAATTTTGCCTTTTGAAGCGATCGGTGCTACAGGTTTTCGACGAGAATCACATGTTGATAGGAGAAAAGGACTGGCTACTCGCCGTCCGGTAGATATTTAAATATTACAATGATAGTGGTCAAATATAACGTTACAGTTAGTAATTTTAAATCTGAATTTTCAGCTAGTATGAAAAGTAAGTATAATTCATATAAATAACGATCACTGAAGCAGTATGGATCTTCTTTTGACTTATATTACGATGACAACAATCAGGACAATATTGTTTAATGCCCAAACCTCATATATTTTTGTAAATTTCATACCATACCTACGAACATTTTTTCATGAAATAAATTCCAAATATGATGGACAATATTATTCTGGTAAGTCAGGTCATACACAATTAAATTAAAATATTACCTCAGTCACCCCTACTATGTTCCAGCCCAGCTAGTCGAACTATAAAACTTTTAATGGGTTGAATAATCGGTTCTTACGAAAACCACAAGAGAACAAAAATAAAATAACCAATTTCCTCCAAAAATTTCGTATTCATGAAAAAGACAGTCTTATCACATATGATCAAAAAAAATAACATACTAGTTCTCTATAATTATTTCGTTCTCCATGCGATTATCCGACACTTGAAATGGAATAAGAGTGATATCTTGGATTCTTTGTTCAGATAAATGTTTCCGAATTTCTTGGTTTTTAGGTGATTTAATGATACAGTCCAATCTTGTAATTATAATATTTTTACGGTCTATTGAAAACAAAAGTACCGGAATTAATGATAAATTCGGCCGTGCTCGTGACAACAAACCCATATCATTAGTATCCTAATAATATCTACCCATGATTCTCATCTACCTATCCACATGAAAATCAGGTCACGCACCCAACTACCAATTTATGAATTTTGATGGAAATTACTTTTATATCATTTGGTTGGAAAATGCTTTAATTGAACCATGAAAATTTAAACAGAACCTAATTTCATTCAACTGTTTTATAAAAATTAATAAATTATATTCAATTTCCTATACTGTCGTAGGTTTAGTTAGTCAGGTTACACTGAAATGGAAGACAACAGAGATGGTCCAGTAATAACGCATAAAAACCAAGGTGAAGGCTTTTGTGAAATCACAATATATTCAAATTTTTCACTAAAGCTTGCGCAAACTTCTTTCAACCCCATTCACATACCATGCAATATCTACTCCAATATTCATTCAGTCCACAATAATACATGATAGTCCAGGGTGTCTATTCACTAACAGTGAGAGCTTCTCCGAGAGTACACACTATATTTGCAATTTCGAGAGAGCTCGCATGCGCACTCTATAAATGTTTAAATATCTTCTGTATGTTCCTTGTGGTATATTATTCATTCTTTTTTTTAATTTTTTGGGAAATTAAACCACAATATTTTTAAATTCTTTACTTCAACGTTTCGGTAGCGTTCCAGCTACCGTTGTCAAGAAAAAATAAGTAGAAATTAAGTAATTTTTTATCCCTAACTGACACAACAGAAAAAATTTGACAACTAGACAATCAAAAAATTATTTTGAAGTTAAAGACTGCAAAATTTTGTTATCAAATTTTTATTAAGGTCCATTCATAGTAGATCATCTCTGTGGCAAAATGTGAAATGAAATATTTCATTTTATGACATTCCAACGATATGATAGTCTACTAGAAATGGAATCCAGTGAAGTGCACGTTCCAGGAACGGTTTTTATTGGGATAGCGCGTTTTTTCGCTTATATTGGAAATGTTGTTAATAAAACGCGTTTCTTGATAGTTTTTTTGTGTATGAATATTTAAGTTTTTGAAATATGTATACTCAGTTTTGTGATTTTGTGTATTGAAATGTGTATCGATTAACAACTATTCAAATTATAAATCATAAGAAAACCTGGATAAAAACTTATGATGCTATCCTGATAACGCAGGTAATTGATTATTGGAAATTTCTCTTTCTAACATTGGTAACCAAATTTGACTACATTCGGCTGAAATACTAGCTACACATTTATCTGCATTTAGTTTTATTAAAGCACTTTCTTTGATTTTCCGTCTTTTATTATTGGGTTCCTTTAATATTATTTTCGATGAATCCCATTGAATTTGATGACCCTCTTCCCAAGCATGTTTGCAAATAGCTGACTTGAAGAACTCCCTATCTTTGATGTATTTTTTGTGTTCGTTTATTCGTACTTTCAATGGTCTAGATGTTTCACCTAAATTAAATTTGTCGCATTCACATGATATTTGATATATGCAGTTTTTTGAAGATTGTTCTTCATTCTTTGGTTCCGTTTTTGTTAGTATTGATCTCAATGTTTTGTTCGATTTAAAACTAGTTCTAATATTGAATTGGTTACCAATTTTTTTAATTCTTTCCGATAAACCCTTAACATACGTTGAAGTAAAGAATTTAAAAATATTGTGGTTTAATTTCCCAAAAAATTTAAAAAAAGTATAAATGTTTATTCTCGTATGAGCTATCACTTTTAGTGAATAGACAGCCAGGAGAGGCGCAACCAAACCCTGGCAAACTTCCATTCGTTATTCTCACATGATTTTATTTTTTATTGGTCTTTATGGATCATTCCAAAATCTGGAAGCTTCGACAGGTATCAAAAATGGCTCTGAAGGTCCTTAAAATCAGTTCATGCCTATATATGCCAGAATATGGAAAAATTTCTGAATAACCCTTCCACTAGATTTGTCCTTTGGGCGAGACACAGTTTTCCAATACATATAATGCTGTCCTGCGAGATTCTTCGCCACTATCTGTTTTTGTACGCAGCCAGGGAATCTCAGTGAACGTATTGGAACTGGAAAAAAAATGATACCGATAAATTCCGACATGAGTCAGTGGTTTTAGAAATCAGGCTATGTGTACGAAGCTGACAGTTTGTTGATATAAATGTTTGTTGAAAATAGATCTTCCGTGAGTAAAACTAATATAGTTCCATGTATAATTAGTGTGTTTTGGAATTGCTCCATTGTTTGTTTTTGTTCTCAAATAACGTGTCTTTACATTGGGAAAGTTGCAGATGCTGGCCACAGTTTTCGGCGGTCTTCAGCTACCATATTGGCAAATAGTAGAGAAGGTATTGCCAGTATAAAAAGATTTGGAGGTTGGAAATCGACAGCCCTGGCTAAATGGTGTTCGGAAGAATCCACGGAAATTCGGGGAAAAATGTCTAGCAAAAGATGATCCACCGACAAAGGACATGCATATGTGGCTACTTCTTCCAATAACAATTTTGTAACAACCAGTCTCTCGACACCAGAGATCAAAGCAGCAATAGATTCACAAACCAATCTCATTGAACCAAGAAAAAAATTTTTTTCAAGACCGACCAGAGAGTAGGTATACACATTCTGGACAATTTTTCGTCCAGAAAATAACGTTTTGGCGATCAAGGCCGAAAAATGGACGCCAGGAGCGCTATTCTGTACGCGGCATTGACACTCGTCGGTATCGGTATGTTAACAACAGCCATCGGTTGCGCGGCCGACGGGACTAATATAACGCTATTCTGTATGTTTTCGACGCTCGGAATTGCAACCAAAAATTATCGGCATAGAAGTGACGTTACTCGATTCGGTACATGTGGCCAATAAGCGATGAGGGAAACTGTCAAATTTGTAAGCAAACAAAAGTTCACGTTGAAGATTAGAGCCTCAGGCTATAGCCCAAAAAAGGAAGAAGAAGATTAGAGGTTATATTTTGGTTTCGTTGAAAGGTAGGGTCATATAATTAGATAATAGATAGTGATGGTGACATATCTTTTATCTGTTAGCATAAACGATACACTTCATGTTTATATTAACATTAACAACCTCAAAAACTCGAAATTAAGAGTCAACTAGCATTGAAGAATTGATCTGGCGTTAACATATATCTCTTTTTTTTTCAAGTCTCAAAGATAGGATAAGAACAGATATTAATTATTTTGGAGGAGTTTCTTGTTCTATCAAAACTCAGCGTTATAATACCGCTCAGAGGGATCATTTGATTCAGTACATGCAGAGCCATTCATTCAAATTTTGCTGCAGAAAAATTTTGTGTAAAAGATGGGAAGGACTTATGAAACACTAGATTAGACGCTATACACAATATAGTTACTCTTCAAATATTAAAAAGTCACTTAAATAATCCACAATTCCAGCAAAACATCAACAAATAATGAACATTTCCTTTCAACGGAAATCGATAACGGTTACCGTGGGGCTCATTGGATCACGGTAGACATACCGATTCTCATCGACTCAAATTCGCGATATCGGTCGGTGAAAAGGTATACAGAATGCCGCACAAGCGACTTACCGACGGCTGTCGATAACTGAGTCTTACCGATACCGACTTCTCTCCGAAACGAGTTACAGAATAGCGCTCCAGAGACCGGAAATAAAAATTTACGTTACAAGACCGGAAAGTAGTGTTTTTCAGCTTTTTTCTACGAGCGGGCGGAAAATTGAATTCTCCACACACATTTTAGTGTGGAAACTTAATTTTCCCGCATCGAGTGGAAATAATTTTTCGCACCGTGTGGAAATAATTTTCCATCTCAATATATCAAATTATCTATAAGCCGGTATATTATGGTGGTTGCGAAATTTAAGTAATGCGAATAATTGTACTTTTACAATGAATTATAATATAAATGATTAGGTATTATATTTTGACATGTAACTATTATTGTTAATAATATTTTACCTTATGTTTACTTTATCAATAAATTGATAAAATATGTTTTTAAATAAACTAGCACTTATAATCAGATAAAAATATCCCAACTTTTGATCAGTTCTGTTGACTTTCCTAATGCTCGTAGAAAAACTATTGTACCTAACACCTGCGGAAAATGTTTTTCCGCACTCGGCAGACTCGTGCGGAAAAATTCATTCTCCGCACTTGTTAGGTAAATAGCTATTGCCGGTCCCTGACATCCATTTAATTTTATTTTACCAATCGCCTTTTACCTTGATTTCGTTAATATGGTAACAAACGTCTCGATATATTATCGAGTGATGACAGTTCGTTGATTTTTAATTTGTCGTTTATGTCAAACTTATTATTTTATCTGGTTTTAGTTTTGTTAAATCACTTTGTTATAAAAAGTGAAATAAAGAATTAAATGATTATTGGAGTTTCCGTCTTAAAAAAAATATTGTACGTCACGAACCCGAAAATTGGTGTTTTTCAGGTCCCACCAAGCTTTCAAGGCGAGCCGTAGGCTCGTCCTGAAAAACACCACCTTCCGGTCCTCTAACGTGAATTACTATTTCCGGTCCCTGGCGTCCATTTTTCGGCCTTGATCAGCATAACCTTATTTTCTGGACGAAAAATGATCCAGAATGTGTATATTTTCTGGCCGGTCTTAAAAATACTACTATTACAATGCTTTTAAAAGTTAGGTTCCGTTTTTGTCGGTGGAAAAGTTAGGGCAACATTTTGTTGTTGTCATAATGACAAAATCACGCGGCTTTATGGGATTTTTCATACATGAATTAAATTGACGCTGTGAAAACCACATGTGAATTTTAAAAAACGTTGGTATGTTATTTTCCAGTAAAAAATAATGTAGTGAATTAGCAGAAAGAATTTGTTGTATTACTGTAGACTTCTTCCTCTCGATTTTATTTATTATAAAAGTTTATGCACTTTTCCAAGGCCAGTATTTTGAAATAATTTTACCATTAAATATCATTTTTTACGGTCTAGTGAGAAGGCATCTAAATAACAACCGCAGACACTTAACGTCCAGACAGTTTTTTTGTTGACTCTTCGTGTCCGGTCTATTTTCAGTAATGATATTTGAATTGGGCACTTAATATACTATAATATGTAAGTCAACTGGTAACTTTTTCCATTCATTTTATAAATGTTCAACAAATCTATTAGGCTGTGGCAAGTGTGCTGTTGTTATATTTTGTGATCACAGTAGGGCATTCGACTGTGAAGATTTCATTGATTTATTGAAAATACTACAAAACATCGGTATAAAAGGGATTTTTGAAGCGGATCAAGAATAATTTTCATTATTGTTATGGAAAAACTGAAAAATATATAATATTTTGTTTTCTATTCACATAATACATAATATTGAGTAAATTACTATTTGAGTCACTATTTGGTCTGGCCAAAATACTATGAATCAGATAGACATCACATCAAATGTAACTTCTGTCATTCTGACGATGATATGGTGATATCTAAATAATTATTATAGAACGGTAGCCCATGACATATGTAGGCTTCAAGTAGAATAAGGCTATTGCCCAACACCCAAACTTGCTAATCGAAGCTACCACAGTGGACTACTCCAATCACAATACCACCTCCTCTCAGCTAGCCATCATTCCCGAAAACTTAACTTAGCACAAGATAGTTTTTTCTTTGCATTGAGCTTAGCGTACCTGAATTCTTACCTTCAAAACATTGAATATCTCTTACCTAAGTATAATCAATATGCGCTTTTATAACAATGATGGTCTAAATTTGGGTTTTTTTGGTTGTACAAAAAGATATTTCAGGAAATTGTCCAAAAGTCAATAAATGACCTTTCCAACCAACAATAACTCATAAATATAACAAAATTGAAGAACATATTTATAGATATGAATGAATTATATTTTGAAAGTTTTTTGTATCTAAATCTCCATTTTCGATGATAGAGCCTTGATTCGTTTGATGCTACTGCAGGAGCGTCAAATTTTCAACCGAACATCATATTCAAATGATGTAGATACTTTTTCAACTAATAATCTGTTTCATTTTGTCATCCCTATCCATTCAGAGTTATTTGTAGCCTTTTGATAGGTACTTCTCTACGTGTTTTAATATCGTCACCAGAGTAACCTATCAAACTGATAGTTTTTTTCTCCTACATATTGGTCAATTAAGTAGGTATATTTATATGTATATTTATGATATATAAGTACCAAGTGTCAAAAACGTTACTTTAGTCACAAGCTTTCCCTTACTTAAGATGATTTTGACACTAGGTGCTTACTTTTGCATATATTCTTTTTTATCATTGGTGAACCATTTTACCTATTTAAAGCACGCCTGAGCGTGTTTAAATCGAACTTTAAAACACACGCGTGTTTCAAAGTTACCTTGGCAACATCAACAACTACTCGAGAAACGATGTCTAAATCTATGGTCTAAATCAGGGGTTCTCAAACTTTTTGACACTGCGACCCCCTTTTTAGACCTAGTATTTGGGCGACCCCCCTATTTTCAAATATAAACAAAAATGAAAAAAAAAACACTATTGGCTAAGTTTTATCCATAAAAATACTAATAACTAGTAAAAATAAATACAAATTGTTGTCACTTGAATTGTTTATTAATAATGCTGTAAATTAATGTGCAGAAAATTACTGCAACCCTCTGTCGAGCAATTTAAGGAAAAATAAACTCCGTTCATTATTTATTTATAATCTTTATTTATTCTGTAATTATTTATTATTTATACACTGACAAAAATTGTATTTTTGAATGTCCAACTCCAACAATTTACAACAATTCACATAAACGATTAACAAAACTATATGACCATATGGAGAAAACACAAACTTCAAATAATGTCAAATTGCTCGACACAGGATTGCAGTAACAAAATTCCGCAAATATGACCAGTCGTACATACAATTCGGTTTCACTGAACTGGCAAACAAACCTCAATGTGTGGTGTGTAGTGAAGTGTTGTCAGCTGAAAGCATGAAGCCTTCGAAAATGAAACAAAACTCAATCCGGACATAAAAAAATTGGTTAATTCCAAACAAGCTCATGTTTCCCATTAAATAGTATTAGGCCTTTTTCAACTTGTATGTGTATTACAAATTTGTGTAGCCTATAAATTTTGTTATTAATAAAAACTACAGCTTTGACTGATTTTTTTTCCTCCTTATCCCGCGACCCCCCTGGACACATCCCGCGACCCCCCTGGGGGTCGCGACCCACAATTTGAGAACCACTGGTCTAAATCATGTCTAAATGACAATTTTTTTGTCATTGATCTGACAGGAGTAGTTTGTTACATCAAAACTTTTATGGGAACAATATTTAACAATGTCAAATCTTAGGAAATGGTATTTAAATTAATACTATTGACATTCACAGAACTCAACAAGGTTGAACTCTCATTAAAATACAAATTAGTTTATGTTTTTCTCATTTCCATGACAACGCAAGGTATACATCATATACATCACGAATTCAACCATTTGACATTTAGTTCTTATTTACATCTATGATTTCCATTTCTAGTTGTTGTAATAGTTATAGACCAGTATTTACAATTTCAAAGTGCACCATAAAAAAATAGCGTTAAGTATTCGTGGATAACTGGTCTTTAAAACACGCGCGAAGCCGGCGAAGCCGGAGTGCTCGAAATAAAGCAAGTTCACTTGAACTTTAATATACTATTTCGTATCTATTGCGTGATTGAGCGGGTACTAGGGTTTGTATTGCGTTATTTGCAGCAAGTTCTTTATCAGAATCCACACTCACATAGTCGGAACTCATGTCGATATAATTATGCCATTCTAATATCATTAATTTCAGGAATATTGACTTATTTTGAGTAAATAACATTATTGGTAGTAGGTAAAATATTGTACTTTATTCGTATCGTAAATTCATATTACGTACGATATTCACTGGGGTTATCATACTCGACCTAACGGCCTCGTTTGACAAATGTCCGATCTCATTTCGTAATATGAATCTCTACGACACCTATATCGTAAATATCTATTACGCCCTTAGGAAAAAAACATAGTTATATCATATTTTTTCAACTCTACTCACAATAGAACAGACAATCACTGACGTGTTATTGAGAAATAGAATGACCCAAAACTACAAAATTATCACGGAATATGAAATATAAATAAACAGAAATTACTCGATGTAACGTTTGAGGGACAAAAGATAAACGAGATGTGACTTTTCGCGCTTTGAACACTGGTGTTTAGTGAATGTCAAACCCGTGTTTTAGATGCGGTTTTAGAGACGGAAGTGAAAAAAACTATTCAAGTTTTGCTATACCTCCGATTAAATTGATTTTCAATACAAAACCACACTTATGGTGAATATACTCATATTTGCGATGTATGATATTAAAGGACACCGCGCTTTTCTTTTGTCAAAGTTGCGTTGAGTGAGTCCCACCCTGTATATGTTGACATTTTGAACTATTTATGTTTAAGCTTACAATATACTAGGGTACTGTCAACTAAAAATGCATATTTATTTGCTAAGAATACGAATACGTGGTCGAGAAAAACAAATATTTTTCAGCTTTAACTCCCTGTATATCGGAAACTAGTCATATGATTTAATTGGTCCAATGGACACGTCCAGTCAAGATTTCGAGTACATCATATCTAAAATTTATAAGATTTTTCGGAACACCAGTTTGCCATTAAAAAGGCGCGGGATCCTTTGTTGAAGTATATTTCTCTGTTTACAATCGTTCTATCTTTGTGAAAACAATTAATAAAGATCATCACGATCATGAACAAATATATCCACGACAATAAGTATGTAGAATCATGATTGATAGTTATCAAAGCCTCGCTTTTTGCATTTTCTTTCTTTCGTCTATAATTCAAATTCATATTTGCCAGCTTTAGAAAATGCATGAAAGGCGTGAAAACTTCCTTTCATTCTTTTGTAGTAGACTTTTCCCGTCGTTCATATAATATAATACCGTCACACAA
The DNA here is from genome assembly GCA_910591695.1 of Galerucella pusilla. Taxonomy (NCBI): domain Eukaryota; kingdom Metazoa; phylum Arthropoda; class Insecta; order Coleoptera; family Chrysomelidae; genus Galerucella; species Galerucella pusilla. The sequence goes on from CAJUYI010001495.1 coordinate 74,049, forward strand.
TATGAAGCAGCCATTTTATTTACTCAGTGATATCGGTAACACGGTTCCTATAAAATTACGTCCATAATAACAATAGCTGTGTAACAATATGGCAAAGATTAGTTTTTTTATTGTGCATGTTATGGTTTCACACTTTACAAACTGGACTAATGAAATAAAAGTAATAATATCATTTGAAGTGTATGGTTTTATGAAAAATCGAAAATATAGGGTTGTCCAAAAAAAAGACGGAATTTCCTTTTTTATTGATATTTTTTTACTTATAGGTCGATTTTATTGATATCGGTTTTGTTTAAAAGATTTCTATGTTTGACCTCTCGTTACATACACAAATGTCTGAACTTTCGTAAAATAATTCGCAAACATATACAGTGCGAAACAAAAAATGTCCAGTCAGTTTTAAAGTTTGGTAAAGTTTGGATGTGTTCGCCATTTTGTTTTTTAAACAAAACGCGAAATATTAGATTAGTAGTGTGTCTTGATCAATTATCTTTTAAACGAAACCGACATCAATAAAATCGACCTATAAATAAAAAACATATCAATAAAAAAGGAAATTCCGTTTTTTTTTGGACAACCCTATATATTAATGATTACAATCTTGTCAAAATCCTGGTTGTTGGTCATTTGGTTTTCGCCAAGTAGTAGATTAAATTTAAGCTGAGGAAGAGGAATAAACTGTATTGATACTATTATTGGAGCCCATCTACCAAAGTCTGGCAGACAGTTTACAATGTTTTAGTGTATATAAGACTGTCACAACACAACACAACACAAAATTTGATTTTCCATATAATTAGAATTCAAAAAATGCGCAGATTTATGGGAAAAATCGCTTTAATTCAAGTGGCAAATGGCACAATTCGAAACATGTTGACATACTCTCTGCAAGACCCTTCCATTCAGTCTCGCATTGAACTTTGTTAAGGAATGTTCTCACCACATATATCGACATGTTCAAATTATATACTAAGGAAAAAAAGGCTTGGAAGAAAGTTGCTTATTCATTTCATAGGATTTCTCTAAAGTTTTCTCCTCAATGTTTTCTGCTCGGATCATTTTCTTGTATTTCCATAATATAATGCTCAATTTGCCGGATGTTGTTTTTTTTTGTTTGATGCAGAAGAGATTCCAATAATTCATGTAGGTATGGGTTTTGATGTAAGGAAGTCTATTTGGTGGGTTATGCAGGAATCTCGTTTTTGTAATTTGCCAGAAGCTGGTTGATTCACCTACTTTTATACTGTTTTTTGCCCGGTTTCCACAATTATAAGAGATTATAGAACCATACCCACTGTATTAAGGGTCTACAAATCATTTTATAAATATTGGCAGCAGTTTAAATCTCAATTATCTCACTCCTGCTTGTTATTCTTCTGAAAAGTTAAGCTGTGTTTATCATTTCACATTTCATTGAAAATGGTTATTGTCGAAGGTGATAAAATTATATTATCGATGATAGGTCCAGCTAGAGCCGATGAAGATCTTCTAGTGGTTGCAACGAGTAGTATATTCGATAATTAATCGTAGCATGTGTTTTATTTGGAAAGAGAATATAATAAAGTCTATTTTTGGATTTGTCGTATTTTGGGTTAATTCAATACCTCTGGATATACAGAATTGCGTGAACTGATTCATGTGCAGAATATAAATATTCTGAAAACTGCAGGGTCCCACATTTCTAGTTACTTCACTGACCAGGTAGTTGATAAGCCAATACCATTTTGCGTGGAGCTTATTATATGAAAATATTTTTTACACTGTCCAGAAATCCTGAATGCAAAGTTTCCATTTTCAAGAATTCGCCTTCTCAATCCTTCAATCGAGATGTCATGTACAAACAGGGGTACACAAAGTCCGCTGACCGATAGCCTGCGCAAGTGGACGGACGATCGGATTGATGATCCTTTCCAGGAAACTAGTTTTGTACAGCTAGAACTGGCGTTTTCAGTATATACCCAATTTGGGCAAAAATATCCCTATCTCGTATATATTTTATTTTTATTGGTGAAGCATTTTACCTATTCAATTTTATTTTCTTCCAATTTTATAAATGAAAATGGAAAGTACGGTTGGTACCTATTGTTTGAGATATTAATATTTCGATTCTTCAAATCGAAGGAAATGGTATTTGAATTGATACTATTAACATTTCCAGCACTCAATAATCGTTTTTCCAATAATCTTGGAAACATTATTCTTATTGCTAATGCTCTCTTCAACGCAACCAGTCGCCACAGATACCGATTTAACATATTATGATTTATTTAAAGAATAAAAATTAAGTTCTGTATAATCATCCGCTGATTAACACTCATAAATCCTAAGCTGTCAAGCATATCTTCAATACCAGTGTACCTATTCACTCCTCAAATAACCCTCATTGCCTTATTTTGTGAAATCTGTAATTAACACTCCTCAGACTGGCTCAAATAATATAAAATTGTTGGACAATTTTTGAAATGTGGTGCAATTATGGTTTTATATAATGTTACTCTTGTCATTAGATAGATTTGAACTTATTCTCCTCAAATAAGTGATTTTTTCACCAATTTTCTTATAGACATACTGACCATATTTTTTAAAATTGAAATTTTTATCGATAATAACAACTGAGTATTCACATTCAGTAACAAGTCTTAAGGACTGATCGAACAACTTAATATCGCATGCAGCATTACGTTTATTGTTGTTAAATAACATCAGTACTGCTTTATTTGTGTTTACATACAAATTATTATCAATAAGCCACGATTTTAATAATTCAATAATATTTTGCATTTTATTCATTGTCTCTTCCACATTTTCACCCTCTACTGAAAGTGTAGTGTCATCGGCAAATAAATTTAAAACTTATGGAATATTACAGACATTAACAATATTATTGATATATAAAATGAAAAGAAGAGGCCTAAATACTGTTCCTTGAGGGACTCCATACTCCACAGAAAGTTTACTGGACTGAAAATTATTCCCTTTTACTCGTTGATAACGATTTTTCCCTGTTTATTGTCTCAAACGCTCTTTTATAATCAAGAAAAACAGTACAAATGACTTTTTTTGAATTTATAGATTCTTAAGCTATGAAATCAAACAATTTTATTTTGTTAAATCTACATTGTATTCAAACATAAAGTGACGCGTGACCTCCATTCGTTTGATAAAGCTACTGTATTAGCGAAACGCGTCACTTTATGTTTAAATACAATGTAGATTTAACAAAATAAAATTGTTTGATTTCATAACTTACTATGGATCTACATCAAGTAAAAGCCTCATCTATTCAATCTATAGATTCCTTCCACTTTGAGACAACCAGTTGTAATGCATACTCACAACAATGTTTCTCTCTATAACCAGACTGATTTTCAATTAAAATATTGTTATTGTTAATATGTTCTAGAAGTTTTTTTATGTATAATTTTATTTTTTTTTCACAAAGAAGCAACATGTTATCCTCAACAAACATTGTAATTCCGAATGGATAGTCCACATAGTCGACGCCTTGTACTGCTCCGACATTTTTCGAAGGTAAGCAAGCACACCTCGTTCATTTATATCTGTAACGTTCCGCTTTTCCATCCATTTGATAAACTTGTCATATTTTCTTTTTTATACGCATCAGAAGATTTTTGCGGTATTAACCGCGATTCTGCTTTACTACTTGAAAAATCGATAATATTATTCGTTTTTATGCACTGCGGTGACAACAATCAATCTTAAAGACAAAATGCAATTTAGTTTATGTTTTTCTCATTTTCATGACAACGCAAGGTATACTGATGTAGCATCACGAATTCAACCATTTTACATTATAAGTTCTTATTTCCATTTTTTGTTGTTGTAGTAGTAATAGATACCAATATCTATTATTTCAAAGTGCACCAATAAAATAAAAAATAGCATAAAGTATTCGTGGATAACTGGTCTCTAAGACACTTGCTTTATTTCGAGGACGACGGCGAACCTTATAATTTTTTTTCCAAGGAGCCGTCCCTTTGCCGGTACTACCTCAGCCTCCTGGGCTTATTGTGGATACTCCTAGTGTTCTGACTACAACCTATTCAGCCAATTCGTTCCCTGTATTAGCTCATACAGGTTCTTTGCTGGTTGGTTGTAGAAGTCTTCTGGAGTCATTTAGGTTCTGCCATACAGTTTCTGCCTTCTGTGGTCCAGCGACTTACAGTTGCATAGTACAGTAGAAACTCGATTAACCGGACTAATTATTGTCGTTAGGCATTCGGATAATCGAAAATCCGGATAATCGAATGTACTAAGAAAAGCGGGTTTTGTGTATACATATGTTGTACATACGATGTTATGCATGTTATTTATTAACAACAACAAATACATATCAATGAAAATCAATGTTTATTCAGAAATTATTAGGAGATGCATCTTCTTAGATTATATACATACATGTACGTACATACTAAAACGTTCATGCTTGCATAAATTTGACTCGTAGGTAATTTTAATATAATGAGGCGGTAGTCCGGATAATCGCGAATCCGTATAACTGAGAGCCGGATAATCGAGTTTCTACTGTATATGCAGAGCTGTTTCGGTATCCTTTTTGCATCTTCTGCATGTAAGGTCTTCGTTATACAGCCCTATTTTGCTTAGGTGCTCCTTTGTGGGAAAGTGTCCCGTATGTAGCCCTGTTATGGTGCGTAGTTTGTTCCTGCTCATTGATAGCAGTTCTTTCGCTACTTTTTCTGATTGTTCTTTTATGAATTTCTTCCCATGTATTTGCCTGGTCGTATTCTTCCAGTGTTTATTGTGCTGCTCTTTCAACCACCCTTCTAACCATGACCTCGTTAAGCATCTGGGGATGCCCACAGCAGGTTCGGGTCCGTTAATCAGAGTTGACGATCATACTCTTGCGAGTTCGTCAGCTTTTTCATTGTTTGCGATTCCTTTATGACCTGGGACCCACTCCAGTGTTACACTGTTCCGAGTCGCCAGCATTCCCATACTAGCCGAGATGTCACCCTATAGCTCTTAAGTGCTTTAAGGGCAGCTTGACTGTCACTGTAGATCCTGATCTGCCTGTTGTTGTAGGCTCTCATATTATTTGCCCTTGCACATGCAAGTATTGCATGGACCTCTGCTTGAAATACAGGGGCGTATTTTCCTAGCGAGACGATTCCTTCATATTTGCTCGTCTTGCTGTATATGCCCGCTCCTGTGCCGAGTTCATTTTTTGATCCGTTTGTATACCAGATCAGTTTATACGCTCTACTAAGTGGTGGTGTGTTCTCTTCCTCAAGCTCCTTTCGATCTTTGATGACAATCTCGAAGTTCTTGCGAAAGATATATCTGGTGAACATGTGGTCTGTTGGCATTTTGAAAATGTCATCATGTCTCAACTCTGTGTGTCCTCTCCCTTGTGCCACGTCATGATCTGATGCTTTTTCCAGTCGGGTTAGTGCTGCCCTTGCTTCGCACATTATGACACAATGTAGCGGAGGAAGGTCTAGCATTGTCTCCAGCGTCGCTGTAGGAGTAGTCCTCATTGCCCCTGTAATGCCAATACATGCAAGTCTTTGGACCTTGCTTAGTTTTAGCATAGCAGAGGATTGTCTGATCTTTGGCCACCATACCAGAGATGCATATGTGATCCTGGGAATGACAACCATAACCTTATAATTTAAAATACTATTTTGTATTTTTCTGTCATTTTCATTCCAACCAAAGCTAAATAGCACAGACAAAAATCATGTCAATCGTTCTACTGTTATAACAGAAAAATAACAGGAATTCATTCTATTGCGCCATGAATAAACAGCTTTTATATATCACATTTATTATTTCCAGTTCAAGGAATATGTATTAAATCAATATTTTGAAAAAAGGTCATCATTTGTTAAAACGACGAAACGCGCTACTAAGGGTCGGTTGAAAAGGGAAAAAACATTACGATGCTAGATATCAGAATGAGTTTCTATTTGTCATCGAAATGACCGGGTTGGCGAGAATGTAGCCCGTTTTCATCGTTTTTACTGTTCAGCAGAGCTCATATTCTTGGGGTTAACTTCCTTCATAGTATACTCTAAGGAGACATGAAAGATGACCGATTTTTGGTTACTCTTATCTTATCATATCCTTATTGGTTGAATTCGTTGAAATAATATTCTGCTGAATTCAATTTATCACAGTTTTCAACCATTTCATAACTTTTTCCTCACCAAGCCATTAATAAGGCAGGAATAATATATTTAACCAATAAATCGTATACAGGATGTTCCAAATCTCTATATTTTAAATTAGATATTGAATTAAGACTGACTCTTGACTTTCGAGTGTTGATGAAAAAATAAAATAATGTTGACTCTAGCCAAACTGAATATAAATTCAGAAATAACAAGCTTTGTTATCTGATGAAAATTATTTGAAGAAATTTCGTTTTCGAAAGAAAAAATTGGAGGGCGGTACTAATTTTGTTTCCACAAAAAATTGAAAAAAAATCAAATTTAAAATCAACCCTCAACTGCTGTTATACACAAAAAAGTGAGATATACCTACTGAAATTTGGTTAGTGTTGGTTAGTGTGTTTTGAATGAAACTTTCTAGATAAAAAAGCTGTATAGTTACATGGAAAAAAAGGATTTTGGAAGTTTTAGAAAGGGGATAGTAAGTAAAAGAAACAAATTTACAAAATCTAAACGAGTGAAGTTTTACGAAATCTACAAATTAATTTCCCGATAAGGACACTATTTGCCGATAATCCTGGAACTATATCATTCAGTGACTGAATCTTGGGATTTCAACTTCAGGGAGCTGCTCTTCCAGAAACCCATCCCAGGAAACTCAGAATTCCAGGACGTGTATTCCGGAAACTCACTACAGGAACTGAATGAATCCGGAGAGCTGTATATTCCAGAACTTTGTCTGGCCAGGAACTTCATTTCACCCAGGAACTGTGTCCAAGGAATTATATCCAAGATATTTAATTCAGACAAGGAATAGGCATGATGACAGTCACTTAGAATCACTGAAATATTGATTTGATATAATTATATAAGATACAGAGATTCTATAGAAATCACTTATTTTTATTTCACATGTGTGATTACAGTTATTTCAGTGAAAATATAGGCAAAAATATCAACCATCCGCCATCTTATCTCAAACACCAATCAGAAGAGAGTGACGTCGTACTTTCGCAAATATCCATGATCCGAGCATCTGTTTTGAATTTACTTTGTTGTTTGTTGGCTTTGCTTGGTTCATGTGTCAAGTGTTTGAAGTTTAACTCATAGAGAAATATAATCTGTCTATGGTTTGACTTTGTCAACTTCACCTCAGGACACAGATCATAGATAACCTATCGACACAGATCACCTATAAATGGTATCTACGAATTGATGATGTCATAGAAAGACGCCATTACTATTTAAGTGTTTTGGCGTATAATTTGAAATGTGTTTTTTAAAGTTGAATTTTTCCTTTAAAAACTTTTTTTCTCACATAAATAACATTTATTGTAGATAAAGTATATACGTGAGAACATCGTGAAGCAGTTTTTCAAAATCAGTCAACATGCCTATTATTCTATGGAATATTAGTTTGTGTGAAAAAAAGAATAACAACAGAATGAGATTAATTTGGTATCTGTCCAGATACAGACATATTGTACCTATATGAAATTTTATCATTATTCAATAACCCAATTGGGCCAAGTCAATTACCTTCTTTGACAGAAGAACTTTCAACTGGTAAAAAAGAAGAAAGAAGTGGAAAAAGTCATAGTTGATGGAAAAAAAATATTAAATTTTTGAATTTATTCAGGATGGAGGTTGAAAGAGGTGAGACATAACCTTGAAATTGGTTTCGCTCCTGTTTTTTTTAGAAAATGATTCCAGAATCACTAAACTGGGCAGTTTTAAAGTTTTTTTAATACCAAATAAGCATTTTTCCAACTTTTTGGAAAACCTTCGATTTTTAGAGAAGCTCTGACAGACCTTAAACAAGAAGTTCTACTACTTATCTGCAAATATTTCCCAACCAGCCTGTTCAGTTACAGAAAAAGTAAGAAGAATCACTTCATTTTATTTGTTCAATGAAGAAGTTTCTCATCATCTCCTATTTTTCATCCATCTACGTTTCACAATAGACTTTATCCAGTTTTCAAAGACAAATTGGATGTCGATGAAGAAAGTACAGTGAAATCAACAAAATTTCCATAATCGACATTTATTGCCATACTTTACTTATTACTGGGACACAATTATTATTCGGAGATATCTGTTTGTATGGGTTATTAAATTATATGCATATGATTAAGGGTAATGAACTTGAGAATGGCGGAGCTCTAATCGTTTGTTAAGACAAGTGTGAGATAAGGATGAATCATTCGATGAAAGACAATATACCTTGATAGGAAGGTGGTAGCTGTGAGATGAGAGAATGAAATTTGTCTCTGTAAACCTGAATGAGTAAATTTTATTACAAGTTATTTCATTTTGACTTATGCCAACATAATAACACCGAAAAAACAATTTGATATTATTGAAATAGGCGCAATATTTATTAGTTTTATGGAAAATAATATTTTCTATATTAGGAAAATTCTTATTTAGCTCAGGAACATTATATTCTCAATGTAGGCAACTTATTTCCACCATTTGATAACGTTTATGTTGCTACAGAAGTATGTATTTCCAGGAATTTTTTTTGACTAGGGATTTCGTCGTATAATACTGGATATAACATATACCATAGCAAATATTGTTTATAGACTACAAACATGCGTTTGACTTAATTGACTGATGAAACTTACATATACATAGCAATAAGCAGACTGGGACTGCTGATAAAACTTTTAAAAATGGTTGGGAAAGATTGGGAAATTTTGATATAAAAAAATGATTTATTCGAGTGTAATTTTTTTAATGTGAAGAAATTTGTTCTTCTTCATGCACACCTTTATACAATTGTTTTTCAGAAACTATAAAAGTGTACGAAGCACTATATAATATTTTGTCGTTTTCATTACCCTGAAAAAAACCTTACATCTTGAATAATATTCCCATCACTTTAAAACAACAAATTAAATTTTCATACTGAATCATTTGAAAGTTTTGACAGAGATTTACATTTTTTAAATGAGCCTATAGATTATTAGCTTCAAATAACATCTACTTCATACCGAAAAAATAAGTATTTGAGTATATTTGTACATTTATTGTCACAAAAAAAAAACTTTCTACTCCAAATCTCATATTTCTTCACCCATAAGAAATCACATTAGCCCACAAATTATGTGGCAATTAATATAAAGAACTGTCACCCCACCCTGCCCTATTATTCAGAATCGTACCAGTCGTTTGGAGTGAGTCAGTGAAATTCATAGATAAAGGATATATTATGTGAAATTAGATGAGTTTGTGCAATTTTACTGATTATTGTAAAGTTTGTGGTTGAAGTGCTCTGGACAAAAATTAGTCTAATAATATAGAAATGAATGAATTGTTAAACACATGCATGGCGATTCCAAAAATTGTGGAATCTCTTTGAAGGTAAGGAAATAAATGTTAGGTTATATTCAAGTATAGGTAGAAGTAGCAAGCAAGCGAAATGTACTTCAAACATACACATTTCTCAATTAAACCTGCAGTCGGATCTAGGTACTCCAAAAAACTACTATGCATGGGAAAAGCATTAATGAACACACTCATGGTTAGACAAAGGCTATCTTGTAGATACCATTGTTGGTTATGTTTTAGATCATGCAGGTATGTTTAATTTTAAAAATGTATGCTTTCCATTTTATAAATGTATGGTTCCTATTTTAAAAATGTATAGTTTTCATTTTATAGATCAAAATATTCAGCAACAAGTCTTTCATTCCTATCCTGCATTCCTACTAAACAGTTTCATGCATAAATAGAGGAGACAATTAATTTTTATTAGATTTAAACATGTTTGTTATAAAAATACTGTCATTTTAATCCGTGTCAAGACTAACCATTGACACAATATATTGTTTATCAAAATCATGGTTATGATGAATATGTTTAATTTTAGTAAAAAAATATAGTTTACTTAAGAAACATTCGTTTCCAGCAACTAAATATAATTTGCTGGGACGATACATTTTTTACAAATAAACATATCGTTAACCCAAACAATATATTTTTTTATGGTAAATAAATATATTTTACCGAGACAATACATTTTTTTATGATGAAGAAATGTCATTCTGCCATAGAATAATTTATCTTATGATGAAACAATATAGTAAGCCCGCAAAAATAAGTATTTGTTATTGGAAAACTACTTCATTTAATTCAAATGCTTCAAAAGATTAATATAACTATTTTGTCATTGTTCCTCAATAAATAATGTTCGAGACAAACATGGTATATTTTTACAAGAATTAATGTAATTTTCGATAAATAATTAATTTTATTAATGACAATGAATATGGTTTTATTCATAGGTACACCGAAAGAAAAATCTCAGTAATAATTATCGAATGTTTGTTAATGTCAAATTTGTTCATAATTACGTATTGATATTTATAAATGAAAAAGCTTATTTATTATAATAATTACCCAT
>CAJUYI010001496.1:0-19559 GCA_910591695.1 Galerucella pusilla
GTCAGTAACAACTTGTTGTGATATTATAGCTATTTTTGGAAATATTCTCGGACGCGTCGGGGTGCTGTTTGTCATGGAATGAGTTCTTAGGGTTCATATAAATTTTCGTGAGTTACTAGCTGTTTATTTCGGCCTTGAGTGCTTCGCTAAGAAATAATCTAACGTTTCGATACTATGCAGAGTGGATAACACCACTCCATTGGCAGATATAAATCGCATGGGAAGCGTCTAGTTTCCCAAGCTAAATAACCTTGCCCGCACAATTTGGCAATGGTGCGAGAAGCGAAATTTATATATTGTAGCTTCGTATATAAAATCTGTCGAAAATTTGGAGGCTGACACAGCTTCACGTAAAATTAAGTTGGGAACAGAATGGAGTTTAGCAAGTTGAGCATTTTCGAATTCAGTCACAAAATGAGGTTCACCAGAAATTGACTTTTTTGCTACTAGAGTAAACACCAAATGCAAAAATATATTTCGTGGCAAATGGATCCAGATGCACATGCCATTGACGCTTTTACAGTAAATTGGAAAACATTTCATTTGTATGCCTTTCCTCCGTTTTTAATAATTCCAAAAACACTTCAGAAAATCTGATCAAGCAGAAGGTTGGTTGTACCAAAATGGGTCTCTCAACCCAAATGTGGGGTTAACGAAACACTAGTTCAAGCAAATCACCCAATAAGTCGCATATACAATGTCTTAAATAGCCTTCGAAATTCTAAATACTTCTGTAAGCTTGATCTGTATAAAGCTTATCTACATATACAAGTGAATTCAGAAAAAAGTGCGATTCATACAATTTCAACCCATCGTGGCATCGTGGACATATTGTAGAGTTCAACAAAATTTCAAAATCTCCAGTCAAAATACGCGCAATTCAAGATATGCACATCCATCTAATATAAGCGATGTTAAAATATTCCTTGGTTTAGTCACATATTATTCCAGATTTGTTCCAGATTTTTCCACTATTTCATATCCTCTTCGATGTTTGTTGAGGAAAAAATAAACGATGGTTATGGACAGCACAGTGCGAATCAGCGTTCATGCAATTAAAGACTGAGCTTTGTAGCAATCGTGTTATTATACCCTTCGATCCCTGTTTACCTCTTGTTTTAACCACATATGCAAGTCCCACTGGATTAGCCGCAGTACTCAGCCATACTATAGACGAAGTTGAAAGACCAGTGGCATATGCTTCGCGTTCCCTTACTTCGATTCATTCGTGGTTTTTGTATTTTATTTGTATACTACATTGAATATCCCTATTTTTTATCAAACTAATGTATTTGAACAATTTCATGTATCTTTCGCTTTCAAAGTAATTCTTTCCTCTCATTAGTTCAATTATCATCACAGCAAAAAATAATTGATCGGGAACAGATGAGTTACCGCAAGATTTGTAAATATATTGACATTGTATAAATTATCCCAATACTGCATAACCATAACATTAAGTAATCAAAATACCATCTTAAGCCGTGAACGTGAATTGTTATATCCATCAAGGGAAATTATAATGAGTCTCTGTCTGGACCATGCCAAGCAAGGATAATCGACTATCTGTAATCCTCATCCTAATACGCCGTATCTCACGTGAGAGCATGACACATCATAAAATAACGGTCACCGGCAGATGCTGTCGACAATGCTGGGCTAATGATTTATAATCTCCTCTAAAAACCTCAATTAAGTCAACCTATTATCTCAGTGGTCGGCACATTTTATAAAGCAGTTCTTTTCGGCGCAGTCAGCATTCGGAAACATAAGTTTTTCATCTGTAGACCAATTTATAAAAATGTGTATCAGTATGTGGTATAAAAACACTTTCTATTTTTTTGTAGCGTTGTATGAAGTTATATATATTCTCGTTCGATCTCCACTGAATTTTCACAAAAACATCTATGGAATTAGTTCGACGTTTCACAATCACACCGAGAAAAAGATTTATTTGTAACAATTTAATTCATATATAAAAAATCGCATATTATGCCACAGTGCAATTGTCACTTTGACAGCGGCAAAAGTTAGCTTTAACTTTTACAGCGACAAATACACTAGTGGTTTTTTCACTCATTCATTTGTTCATCAATATCACTGTTCCTAGTATAAATTTCAATAACTGCGTTTTTTAAAATTGAACATTAAAATAAAAATGTGTTTATTTTTAATGTTTCATGAATAAAGTTTGCATTGATGTTTCCAAATTTCTCATTCATTAAATTGTCCTGCCGAATTACACTCGAGGTTTGTATTGATATTGGGTAAATTTGTGTTGTTCAAATTCTAAACTGTTTCCTTTAGCAATTTGACTCGAATAACTATCAAAACATTCCACCTTCGGTGTCGTGTTTTTAATAGTTGATAGTTATTCTCGTCAAATTGCTAGGAAACAGTTTCTCATTAAACAACCCAAATTAACCCGATAAAATACAAACCACTTGTGCAATTATAAGTGACAATCAAAATCTTATTATGTCAAATAAATATGATTTTCCATATGTCCTAACTAATATTCAATTTGTCGTTAAGAAAGGATTTGTTTCAAGGTCGGAAAGTAATATTGTTGATTAATAACAACATATTCATTGTCATCAATAAAATGAGTTATCTATCGAGAATTACATTTATTCTTGTAAAAATGTATCATATTTGTCTCAAACAACATTTATTAAGGTATAATGACATAATAGTTATATTAATCTTGGAAAGCATTTAAATTGAATAAAGTAGTTTTCCAATAACCAATACCTATTTTTGCAAGCTAACTATATTGTTTTATTTTAAATAAATTACTTCATGGCAGAATGACATTTCTTTGTCATAAAATAATGTATTATATCGGTAAAATATATTTCTTTACCATAAAAAAGTATATTGTCTGGGAACGATATGTTTTTTATTCGTAAAAAATGTATGTTCCCAGCAAATTATATTTTTTTGTTGGAAACAAATGTTCCTTCTTCAAGAAAACTATTAATTTTTACTAAAATTCATTATATTATGTATCATAACCGAACAATAATTTTCATAAACATTATATTGCCTTATAGTGAAAAAATATATTTACCTAAAAAACCGAACTATTTATGGTATTGTTTTTTGTTTATGGAAGTTACCTACAGGCACTATTTAATACACTGAGCTTTTGAAATGTTTCTAAATATTTAGAAATATATTATTAAAAGTTCACGGTGTAATATGTTTTAGTTTACTTTCAATGTTAATTCTATTACCATGTATTAATAAAAGAACTTTACTTAAACTCTTTATTCTAAAAATATGTGCCACGTGTACAATCTCTAAAAGGCTAACTTAACCTAAGTGACAAAAGTGACCTGTCCATCGATCTGATCTGATCGTGACAGATGATGGTATTATTTCAGTGGCTTGTACAGCCACTGTTACACACGGTGTATTAAGCAGTATGGGTAACTTCCACACGGTTCTCTTAATAATTAAGTTACTTAGGAAAATATATTTCTCACAAATATTTGTCTAAGCCGTTTCCAGACTATGTCGAACAACAAAGTTGACTTTCGTTTTGTATGTGTGGCCTTCTCGATCGAATTGGTCGATGATTAGTCTGGACACGAATTAAAATTACAGTATTTTTATGACAAACATAATTGAATCTAAGAAAAATTAATGGTCTTTATTCATGCATAAAACTGTTTAGTAGGAAAGCAGGATAGGAATAAAAAACTTGCTGCTGAATATTTTGATCTATTAAAAGGAAAACTATACATTTTCAAAATAGAAACCATACATTGTTAAAATTAAACATACCTACATGATCTAAAACATAACCAACAATGGTATCCACAAGATAGACTTGTTTAACAATTTATTCATTCTATTATTAAACTTATTTTCGTCAAGAGCACTTTAACCACACACTTCACAAAAACAAAATAATTAGTAAGATTGCAAAAACTGATCTAATTTCACATGCAGACTGACGCCAAACGAATACAGGTGGTGATGGTGACCGTTACTGAATAATAGGGAAGGGTGGGATGAGAATTCTGTTTCAATTGCCACATAATTTGTAGGCTAATGTGATTTCTTACGGGTGAAGAAATATGTGATTTGTAGCAAATAAGTTTTTTTTCTCGTAACAATAAATATACAATTATACTGAAATACTTATTTTTTCGGTATAAATTAGATTTGAGGTTAATAATCTATAGGCTTATTTAAAAAATGTAAATTTCTGTCAAAACTGTCAAATAATTTACTATGAATATTCAATTTGTTGTTTTAAAGTGATGGAATATTATTAAAGATGTTAAGTTTTTTTGTGGGTAATAGAAACAATTTTCACCCAAATAGCATTTTTATATTTTATAACAAAATATTATATTGTACTTCGTAGGCTTTCATAGTTTCCGAAGAACAATTGTATGAAGGTGTGCATGAAGGAGAACAAATTTTTTTACATTAAAGAAATTACACTCGAATAAATCATTTTTTAATATCAAAATTTCCCAATATTTTCACGTTAATATGGCTTCTTAATAATAAATAAGCAATGTTAGTTTTAAACAAAGGTGGGTCAAACAAATCAGTTTATTTGTCTATAAATAACTCTTCCCTCGGTGCAAGCAAAATGAAATACCTTCATATATCAGTGTTACGTAGAATTCAACATTGGCAGTGAATTGCTTACATTTTCTCATTATAGAGGTAATGTAAAATCAGATGTTGTTCCAGAAACCATTGAAACTGTGCGCAAAGTATATACTGTTACATTACCTATATCTTAATTTGATAAATACACCGTATATGCATTTTTTTGCGCAGATTTGAAAGAAAGAAGGATGTTTTCTTATTTTGTTTTGATTTTCTCGAAAAGTTTATCACCTTTTACTGCTACTTACTCCACATCCGACGACACATCGCACATATTTGAAAAGGCTTAGGACTGTCGAAGATAATTGTATAATACTATTATAACGCCCAACAGAGCCTTCGAAAATCAAAGAACAAAGACCATTCACTAAATAGCAGCAATTACTTCCCTGGCTATATGCCACGAAGGACATTGAATTACACTCCATAGTTGAGCGAAGTTGGCATATCTACAAGATATTTAACACCAACCATTTTAGTTCACAATTCGAGAGGACAATAATATCTCTTATAGACTGATTTCGTTGTATTTGATTCTCATCAGTATAAGGTAGATATAGTTCGCTCAGAAGCTCTGAGAGCATAATTCTGGACTCATTAATATCGCACACATACACAAATACAACATCTATAATACGCTTCACTAAAATCACAATTCACTTGCAGGAAACAGTGAATGGAGTGAATATGTTTAGGGCTACTTCTATAACATAAGCTTCCAAAGGAACCATATGCAACTTCACTTGAGAAGAGTGATTGGCATAAATACCCTGAAGCTGAAATAGTTAAAACAAACATCAGTCCTCTAATGACTTCTGAGGTGACGTTGGGATGAAAAAGTGGGAAATTTTATGAACTGTTGGGAGCTGGTGCTGGGGAATCGAAATGTTGATATTTTTATCTCCACATTTTTTTTGAGAGTACACAAAAAAAACTGCATATGTTTTCAGGTGATGATCAGATCAGATCCAGTGAGTCTAGGACTGTCTACAACTCCCAGCCCTGGCAAACCGTAATAGAGTAGCTATAGAATGTGAACCAGTATTTGGAATATCAAAAGCTGCAGCACGAGGTTGTACATCTCGATGCATTCAAACAGTTAGATGTGCCAAATTGAAAACGAAGCAAACTCCTGGTCAAAAAAATTCTCGGGGTCTCTAGACCTAGTGAAAAACTATTGAGCCTCATAAGGGCTACTGGTTTTATCGAGGCTAGTACTAGAGTGCCACCAAGATTTAGCTAATGCCTCGGCAGATAACAATATTATCCTGAGGTGGGTTAAAGGGCACGACAGGAGTAAAGAAAATCGCATTGCTAATTCTTTAGCCAGGGATGCCGCTGGACTAAAAATTCTAGGAACCAGTGACACCTACGGCCTAACGACTTCGACAATTGCGGAACTAGCCAAACGTTACACCCATGCTCAATCCCTTAAGAGATGGGATGGAATCAAAAGATGCAGTCTTGTCAGGATCACCCTGGGCGACCCTGGGAAGCTTGCGCCGAAGAAATATTTGGCGATGACCAGGAAAAACCTGCGTTTAACAGTAGGATTTCTGACTGGTAACTGTCAACTAAGCAAACACCTCCCTACTATAGGGCTAGTGGACACACCGCTATGCAGGATGTGTGAACAGGAAGATGAAACTGTCAGGCATGTCTTATGCGAGTGTCCGGAGCTATGGTCAATAAGAGAGTGTGTGTTCGGTGAGTCTTGGCCTACACCTGCCGATATAAAGGAGATGTCTCCTAGTGACCTGTCCACCTTCCTGAGAAGGACAAGATGGACGATGACCTAGGAGGACAACTCCTCGGGAGGATGTACAATGGGTCACATGTGGCCTAAGTGCTGTGACCCTACACACTCACCCTCCCTACTCTACAGATACAGAGAAAGGCTACTGGTCCTCTCACTTAAACGATACAACCAAGAGTACAGAAAGCCTATAGGCTTAGGTGCAGAGGTCTCGAAGCCGAATCAATCAAATGATGAGTTTTGGAACACAACTTAATATACACCATCTTGTCAGAGCAACGCGAAACAACCAAAGTTGAATAACACAGCCATTCAATTAGCAGTGAAGTGAGGACCTATCATTATCAACAAATGGTCATTCTTCAACATGGCTACTATTGCCATTCTGGTCAGTTTTTGAACTAATATTCACTTACTTACTTTCTGCTGGCTCCCAAACATATCTAATGTCTTCATCTCTACCCTTCCTCACGGTCTCATACATTGGTCGAAATGATTTTACAACTTTTTTTCCATATACGGTAGGTACCTACTGTACACTTTTCACATTTCAGTTCCTATTCGAGAAGACATTATTATGTGTTTTATTGGATAAATAAATTAAATAATAAATAAATGTATCCACTCACATCATAATATAAGCAATACAATACGTTATGATAGAAGTAGTATAAGATAATATTAATTAACACTTCACTAGAACGTCCTAGAGAATATCACACGACAGTCATTAATGAAATGGGAAATGGATAATAAATAAATACTGAATACTAAAGGAAATAATATGATGAGTAAATATACTCGGTAAGTGAAATACTTGTTCTGAGAACAGTGTAGCAATCAAGAATATAAAATATAAATATTTTTAAAAAATATATAAAAATAAAAAAAAATATTAAAGGTATGAAAAATACAAAAATTCACATATATATATACTAAGTTGAATGAAAGCAAGAAAAATAGATTTTTCCAACATTGACTTCTGTAATATTTGAATTTGGATCAACTTCATCTGGAGATTGGTTGCACGGGAGATGCTATATGGAAACAAATATTCACCTATCCGGATACCTTATAAATGTAATTTTATTCAATTTATATTTTCGTTTCTATCGAACCATGAACGTATGCCCTAGGGCATGTCAGCACAAATTTTCTTAAACTTTTTTAAATGTTTCATTTGAAGTGCTTTTGAGTTCATCGGGGATGCTGTTGTAGAGTTTGGGTGCTAAGTACTCATTTGATCTTGTGTCCTATAGATTTTGTCATGAAGGGGATTATTTCCCTACTTTCATTAATTCAGAACTGGAATATTTGCGGATACTGATGCTCTGTTTTTTTTACTTTTTTAGTCCGTTACTCACGAGACAAAACGGAAACTTAGATCACTGTCAGCATATGAATGATACAACAGTTATTAGCATAAATCATTGGGGGATTATCCTTGTTTTGTGGTATGTTTTGTCTCCTTCCGAATATAACGACCTTATTCGGTAGAGATACCTTGAGTTGCCTGACATTAATTAATTTAACTACACGTTGGAAGCTCTCTTCGGCCATGGATATTCCGGTTTTTATTTTATAGTTTATGATAGTTGATTGGGTACATTGTATTCAGGTTGACAAATCTGTTACTACCCCAATGAAAACTTTTTACTGTTATGATACAATAAAAGTGAAACTACCCTACTAGCTGTGATATCAAAACATTATACAGGGTGCGGCACCGAAAACGAAGCAGATATCTTGAAGATTAATTTTTTTGGAGAAAAATGGTCGATTTTTATTTCAAGGAAGACATCTATCGATCATATCCTCAACTGTCCTACATACCGCCCTTCTCGTCTGTTACTATTACCAATAAAATTGGAATAGGGAAAGTACTAAGTGTGGCACATCATTAAAAAGGTAATTTGGACACTGTGACATGTGACAGTTCAAATAAGCGTATTTTCATGTGGAATGCAAATTCAACAATTTAATGAATAATTACCTTGGGAATAAAATTCAACTCACCACGCATGTTTTCGTAAAATAAAAATGAAGGTTTTTTTCCATAACTACCAGGTCTGTTTTTAAGCTTAGCGTCATTGATATTTTAAGTCCATAAGCAAGTATAACATAAAAATGGTTCATCTATTCAGAAGAGAGTAGAAATTGCTGATTGCTAATTGCTAAAACTGCCTGTACTATTTTCAATAAGCGACACCCAAAGAAACAGGTTAGACGTGAGTACGTTTTGGAACTTATTCCAAAGTGTCGACAATCAGGATCTGTTCAAAATACAAAACGCAAATTAAAAATCCAATGAGAAACGAAGCAGTAGAGGTACCTGTTTTGGGACAAGCTGTTGCAGATCAAACTCTTAGTACAAGAAAGCTTACAGAATTATCTAGAGTAAGTCAACGTACTGTTGGGCAAATTTTGAAAGCCAATAAATTCCATCCCTATAAAATTCACTTAGTTCAGGAGTTTAACGAAGACGCTCTTGATCGCCACTTGCAATTTTGTGAAATCATGAGTGAGCATGCTATTCAATATTTACATTTTCTTGATAACATATTTTTTTCGGATGAATGCAGTATTTATATTAACGGGACTGTTGATACTGGTCAGATTCCAGTCCAAAAGTATTTGGTTTGATAACTAGTTTATTGGTTCAAAAAAGTAAAACAAATACTTATTATAGGGATATATACATAATTTCAATTGAACAAACAATTGATAGGTACTACTTGATATTGCTTTCTGATTCGTACTTCTCACCTTCGCTATTTGTGTCACCATCATCATCGTCCAAGTAAATGATTATTTCTTTAAACACGTCAAAGAGAGGACCTGCTTAAATTATATTATCATTGCCGCAGCCAAGTAAAGTCTGTGTTGCTACATATACCTTTTCTGAATTATTAGTAGCAAGATCTCAAAAAAAAAATAATAGGCAGTAAAAGTGTTACTTCTGTGAAATGTCACTAAAATTGACGTTTAATGTCAATTGGAGAAAAACACGTTTTTATAGCAGATCGAAGTGAAAAGTGGAGAATAAAAAAAAGTTTGAGAAATCTATATAATAATTGACATCGAGTATGAAAGTGTCTTCGGTTTTTTTTTTCCAACCAAAGATATGAATTTAAAAGTAGATCACTCATTTCGCTGTTTTTCTGAATTTCCTTGGTTCCTAATTATCCGAGCAAGCTGCTCGATTCCTCATTTTATTCGTATTTCAATCAACTATGATTGCTACACCATATTTCTTGTGATGTTAAAAATACTGAAAAAAATATTTTTCCGTTTTAAAGGTTTATGATAAATTACTCAAGATCATTCACGTGAAGCAAAGCTTATACAATTTATACCATGTATTTTCTTTTACATGAGGCATTATTGCGATTCATACCAGGATTTTTGTAGAAAATTACTCTTCTTGCATGATCTATTGCTTGGCCTAGAAATCCGATCTCTTTGTGCAGTGTTGCCAACACAGTACAAAAAACTATACCTCGTATAAGTCTAAGAAATCGCATATTTGGTCTCAAAATCCCTCCAGTCTCAAATAATGTATTAGCATCATATATATAAATTGCTGCCGAGGCGTTAGCCAAGGCTGTGTAATCTGAGCGGAACTTGAATAATGAAGCGTTTTTTATAAAGCGTAAAGATAATTCAAGCTAAGTACATTATAGTTCTCCAGTGATTTTCAAAAATACATTTTTCAAAATTGAAATGACAGTCATTGTCTACCGAAAGAATAATAAATTATTTCTATCTTCTTAGTTCGAAATCTACTGAAACATGTTTTTAAGACTGTTATTTATTATTGATTGGCAGCGTGGGTAAGAGACGACAATAAGTAGTATTACAAGTCGTAGCTTGGGATAATATATTACTTTCGTAAGTGCTTAAGCTTATTGTCACACAATATCTAAGTGGATTTAATGTACTTCAGTCGAATAATAAATATTTAATGGCCCTAATAACTTTATTGATTTTCGACCGCTTTGGTTGTTTACTATTAAACTTGGTGTTTATCACAACACCATTTTGGTTCATAAGAAATTTATTCAGCTATTAGTTGTTACAAACTGGATAACAACTAGGTTTCCAAGAAGAGCGAGGAAAATGATAGACAAACCCTCAATTTTCTCTTCTCATCTATTTATTACTAAACTGGTTGGATCTGTGATAAACAAGATAGGATATAAATTGTCGGATGTAATACCACAAGAGCTCAGGTTTAGCCAGATATTTTTTGTGGTTTTGTTTCCGAATACTTACATTCATTGGCAATCAAGAACGCTCGTGATTTTGTCAGATCGAGTTAAATTACCTATATGAAAGTAAGCAAGAGAAAACAACCACAAAAACATTCTGCTAGATTTAGACTGGCGCAGTATTTGGTAAGAAAATTCCATGAATAGAAAACTTAATTCAATAAAACTTTATTTTACAAATTAAGAGAACAATACGTAGAAGAATAATGTTTAGAAAGAACAATTGTTTAAGACAACTATATACCATCAGTCCAGTAGACATGTATGTTTACATTAAATTTTCATATACGAATGTTTTCCATTCTTTCTCGTTTTTTCATAACGTCTAAGCCTCTTCCTATGTTTTGTCTGTGCCTTGTAGTAATGCTGTATTCCATTGCTGTATTCCAAATTTCTCTTGATCTTCCTTTTTTTCTTTCATCTTGTCTCATTGTTCATTCTTTAAATGTGACCTCACCAGCTTAGTTGTCGTTGTTCTATGAAGTTCAATATTGGTTGCACCCCCAATTCTTCTCGTATTTTCGTATTTCTTACTTTGTCCTTTCTATTCACTGCTAAAGTTTTTCTCAGGTATTCCATTTCCGCAGCTTGTATTTTGCTCTTCTGATTTTTTTGTTATCGTCCAGGACTCGCATCCATATTTTAAGACTGGTCGATATATGGTGCTATATATATATACCTTTATCTTCGTTTGTTTCGATATTTCTTTTTCTCTATGAATTTTCAAATAATAGCATAATAAAGTTTAATTGTATTACACTGATCAACACTAATTTTATTGTCAACAATATTTGGGCGATTTCTAGGTAATTTCGTGGTGCTGATCAGGAGTTTGAAGTCCATTTAGGTGAATTGGCTCTAATTCTAGAGATATATTATCAAAATATTATTATGATAAGATAGAGAAAAATATCAATTTAGTAAAAATATCAATTTAGTAAAAAATATTAAAGTGGTTCCAAAAAAAGAGAAACGAAAAAATTATAAAATTCATTTATTGATTAATTTGAAAAATTGCATCTAATTCGTAGGAAAGGAGCTCTTTTTTAGGATTTCCTTTTATGAGGACCGTCAGGTACATCACGTTGGAGACACCAACAATAGTCTGCCATCATATGATGATCCTATCTGCTCTGATACCTTACCTCCATCTCCTTTATATCCTGGTGGAATCGTTTCCCTTGTTCCTCACTGAAATTGCCACGATTGTCGGGAAATTTATCCAAGTGGCTGTGAAGGAAGTGTACTTTAATACTCATATTAGTACCCAAGTTTTTTAAGTTAAATAACATCTGTTGCACTAATTCCTCGTAATTGTCCGCTTTGTGATTACTCAATAAATTTTTAATTAACTACCATAACAAAGCTACACCAAGCAGCAGCTTCAAGTGTCGTCATGTGATTTGTAAAATTAGAGTCCTTAATAAGTTTGCGAACTTGAGGGTCATAAAAATACCCGCTTTTAGCTTTTCCACACTTAGTCTAGGAAATGATCTACAAATGTATTTGAAGCACTCGCGATCTTCACTCAAAGCCTTAACAAATTGTTTCAGTAGTCCTACCTTGATGTGGAGCGGAGGGAGAATGATTTTTTCACGGTCAACCAATGGTTCATTTATGACATTTGCTGTTCCTACAGTCATATTTTGTCTTATTGGCCAATTAACCATATTCCAATGATCTTGCTTCGCCCTACTATCCCACAAGCAGATACAACAAGGGTATTCTGTGTACCCACCTTGCTGCCCAAGCAAGAAGTTGACCATTTTTAGATAAACGCAAATGGAAAACTGATGTTCTTCATAGGATAGTTTCTGTTATACCAACTTGATGTTTTGATATTCTTCCTTAAGTTTTGTTGAGTAAGATTTTTTATTGATATTTGGGTGCCCATCACCAGTATTTTGGTTTTATTGAAAAATGCTATTCTTGATAATAAGTTTTGCTTGCTTTGAAACCCCATAAATTGCGTTAATAATTCCTATCACACGTGTTACCTACAAAATTTTATCTACAACTGTTTATTAGAAGTATTAACAGTACCTCTATTATAATATTCAAAAAATTTCAATCCAACGTATTTTTAATAATATTGACTGCAAACCTAAGGTTCCGTGTTCCATATTTTGTGACCATAGCAACAAAGACAAACAAGGCTGTGGAAATAAAATAAATTAGTTATGTCATCAAATTTTCAAAGTGGAATGAACAAAAATCTATAAAAATAAGTTCAATCGAATACAATCTCCTTTCGGAAATTGAAAATACAGCTTCCAGTGTTATTTTAAATATTTAATTCTGGTATTAATATGTTTCTAGATTCTTATCACACTAGTGCGGTAATATACGTCATTATGACATTGAAAATAATGTCAAATCGTACCCGTTATATGACAGTTGTAGATAAAATAACAAAGTAGTGTAGATTTTGAAAACATCAACGGATATGTATTTATATAGAATGGATATTAGCTACGATCTTCATCACTTAATTATAATGTGATTCAAAAATCTGACAACGCTGTGATATTTTGCTTTACTACCCATTTGAAAACGTCCAACTTTCGTTAACATCAGAAAGTGGTCAACAAAAAAGATACAGAATATTGTTTCAAAATTTTTCGTTCACACTTCCAATAGTTTGTAAACGGAACCTTTGCTGAACGAAATATTACAAAATAGACGCCTAAGCTCGAAAATAATGTATTATTCTAGTGAGTGACACTTACGATGTACCCAAGTAACTGATAACTTTTATAAACAATTTTCAAATTATCATTCTTCAATAAATATTTGACAACAATGTTAACTATCCTAGAACTAGATCACTATCAAAAATAACAATACAAAATAATAATGCAAGAAACACTAAGTAAACAAAAAGCCTCCATTCAATATATCCTCCCCTAGCTTCAAAACATCTCCCAATTCCCCTTTCTAAATTTTTCTCAGCATTTCTGTTGTAATTTTGTTAACGGCATCAATGATAGCCAGTTTCAAGTCTTTAATATTATGGTTTGAATTATTTGCGTTAACTTTTTGTTCTAAGTAGCCTCATGAAAAAATCTAGAAAAGTTAAATCAGGGGATCAGGGCGGAAAAAATATTGGTCCATAACGTCCCATCCATCACCCAGGAAAATATTCAACTAGCCATCCTCTAATCAGCGAAGTCTATTGTGATGAACATCCATTATGTCGAAAGTACACTCCGAGAGAATATTTTCTAATTCAGGTATTAAGAAGTTGTCCAGCAAATACAAATATTTCTTCTGATCCAATGTATCTTCCAGTAAATACGGTCCGATTATTCGATCCGGTAAAACCGCACACCAAACATTAACCCCGGAAAAAGTGTCTGTATTTTTGTAATGATTTGTTCTGTATTCAATCAAGACGCTGTTAAAATTTCAGCGTGAATTAAACACTTCAAATTGTATTGAAAAAAAATCAACTATGGGGTGGATATATTAAATATAAACCCCTTCAAAACTGTCTGCCCAAATAGTTGTATTTTTGAAATTACCTAAACTTTCAATTACTAGTTGTTGGCTGCTGAATCAAGCACTTTGTTTGGGTCAAATTTTTTTTACACATTTTTAGGATGCGCACTACCTGGTGTTCCAAGGTGGGTCAAACCAACACAGGTATATCTACTTTTTCACACAGTATATTTTAAATATAAAAATTTACAGGTGCATCAAACAGTTCATGAAACGTGCGTTACTATCTCTTGGACTAGTACGCCTTTTTCAATTTCTTTTTTTCTTGAACAGATCCTGTCTCATCAAACTTCCTTATTAATTTTTTTAATCCACACCTCGTAATGAGTAGGTATATCTGGATATTTTTCGTGCAATTTTGCAATTGCATACCTACTGGTACGAAACTAACCCAATAACATGACACTTAATAAGATATACTCCTTGTTCAATACTGAACATTTGTGTCAAATATCTATTAAAGAATGACAATTTCATAATTATTTATAAAAGTTGACAGTTACTTGGTATATCGTAAGCATGGAGACTAGATAAGGAGAACTGACTCATACGGGAAAATTGACAAATATGTCCTCAAAATCGTCTTTCTAAGTAGTTTGGTTTTTGACCGCAGCGTGCGCATTGTACCTTAAGAACCCATTTCTGACAGAAACTACAATAACCTTACTTTTTATAGATGACAGTAGTCCAATAGTAAACATTACTAAAATGAACTAGAAATATAAAAATTATTTATAATAGGCAGGGTATTCGTTGTTGGAAGCCATTGCAATAGTGGTTGGTAGTGCAGATTAGGTATAAAACGAAGATGCAAATTGAATTTAATTCAAGAAAACTAGAGTTTTTTCAGTAATAAAAAATATTCAGATAAATAAAGTAGGAGATAATAATTATTATCTTGAATAAAAATTATAATTATACCCCACTTGTGAGAAGTATGGAAAAAGCACAATTGCACACAAAATACTTCACTTTTGCTGATATTATTATTCTGTTCTATACAAGTATATTATAAGAGATCAGGAAAAAGAAAGGTGAACAATGATTTGAAGAAAAACTAGAGGTTGATAAGAACTGAGTTATGAAACTAATCTGATGGAAGTACTAGTATGCCTTTAATACAGGAAAATATGAATTCAATTGATATTCAGATAAAAATAGGAAATGAAAATATAAATGAGGTGAGAACATGAATTCAAACAAATATATTCAAGAAATAGAACAAAATTATGTTTGCAATTATTGGTGCACTTTACCAATAGGGATTAATGAAACCATAAGACATTGAAACTAATTGATGACACCATTGATTAAAAAATAGGACACTTATTTCTTACCAATCTACAGCCAAGTAATTCAAGTCTGGGCAATTATGGAAAAGCATCAATATCATGAAAATAGTGTAGTGAATGTTTTGTGCAGCTGAGTTAATAAATAGCAACAGATATATATTTTGTGTACTCATGTATTTCACAATAATTGGTGACATTCCACTGTGTTTGCTTTTAGGAATCAAACTTTTGTATTGTTAAAATAAAGTTCCTACTTGAAACAATTATTTTCTTGAGTGATGGAAATTAAATATATCTTATATTGAAAACCTGTGCAGGCATCAACTTCCACATGTTAAACCACTATTGCAAAATGGTAGTTGTACCAGCACATATAGATTGTAGAGTAAATTATAGGACAGCAAGGAGCCCTACAGAAGTCCTTGTTAACGTATAAAGGTTTGGCACTTTTACTTGTGATGCTCTATCACTAAAGTAGTCATAAATATTTATGACACATCACTTCATATAGTTTGTAGGAAATACCACAGTTCCAAACACCTTAAAATGCTTTGGTAATGCCTAGAAAAATAGCAACACTGTTTTCTTCATAATCTAGAGGTTTGTAATTTGATGTCAGGTTTAATAGTGAATGTATAGTTGAGCATTTTCTCTAAAATCAATCTGGTATCAAGGTATATTATCTACGTGTTCATGTGTAATCCTATAAATCAAGGTAAATCTATCAAGTTTCCTAATTACCTTATTTTAACTTTAACATTAAACTTATTACCGACTCATAGTAGGTAAGATAAGTATAACAGGCCATAAAATAGGTAGATTTCAAGTAAGAGGCAAAATACAGATTGTACACTTTATTTTTAGGTGAAAGAAGTTACATGGTGTGTAGTTGATTAGGTAGGTACTTCTCATGAAAATCTCTATAAGTAATTAAAATTTTCATAATTTCTTCTTCTAAAGGCTTGACCAGTTTGGAAACATTCATATTTTCATTAAGTTCATAAAAAAAACCTAAAATATTAGATATTATCAATTATGTAATTGTTTTATTATTTCTTGATAATAGGACCAAATTTGTGTTTAGAGCTTATGGCTAGTGACATTTATCAATACATACCTACCTTCTATGTTTTCATTCTTTTTTTTGCTAGTTGCAAAATATGATGCTCCAATTCTAAATTATTCGAAGGCCATTCAGTATAGTACATTAGGTACTACATTTGAAATGATACACCGCCTCCAAGCATTTTAATTGATTTCTCCTTCTTCGTTTTTCATATTTTTGTTAGTTAATATTTTACTATGTAGGAAGCCAGATTCTGAAAAACTTAATACATAATGTGAACATAGGTATTTCTTAATTCAACTTGAATTTATTTTTCATAATTGGGGTGAACTTGGTTCTAGAATATACTTACTTTCACGTAGGGTGTCTTCTTTATTCTTCAAATTTCTCTTTCAAATACCTGTTTCACTCATTGTAACTGTGCTGGACCTTTAAATTTGTTCTTAAATTCCATAACAAAGAAGCATGATAGTAGATATTCGTATAATACATTCAGCTGATTATTTTACCACAAAAACGATCAAAATTTTCGTTATTTTTTAAAAAGAGGACAAAATAAGGACTTATCCAAAAAATGTTTTGGTTTTATTACCTCTAACCTCACTTTCCTTACACGTGAACCGCGAACTGTCAAAGGAGCCTGCAACCAATAAAACTTGATAAACTAAAGTTTTATGATTGGCTGTGAAGGTTCTTATTCTTAGCTGGCGCCCTCTACCTTGTGCAAAAATTGAAATACATGGAGTTCGGTCTCCTTATATAGTCTCCATGATCGTAAGCGTCACTCAGTAGATTGAAACATTATTTTCGAACGCAGTGCAAAACTTCATACGGCTTTCACAAAACTGGCTATAAAATGAGTTTTGAAAAACTTGGATTTCATTTCATTTTATGGGGTTTCAGAACAAGCAAAACTTTCTATCAGGAAGAACATTTTTCACTAAAACTAATATTTAAACATTTTTCACCTGTAGGGTACCCCAGTATTACATCGTCTGCAAACACCTCCCCAGCTATTTCGACTTTTTGTAGATTTCCATAATCTACAGACATTTTCTTCATTTTCTCTCCACTTTTCTCAATGATCCAATAGGCATTTGCTGTTTAAATCTGTTTTTTTTTTATATTCACTATTCTCAAACTGATGCGCCGCGGAACGCTTGATTAACAAACAGTACCTAAATGCTAGCGTTGCTGCGGTGACTTAGTTTATTCGATATTTTTTATCCACTTGCATTTCTGTTCCTTTCTATTTAGCCGATAGCGAACTACGATTTTTGTACTCACAAATGCGGTGCAACTATCGAAAGTAATTACACAAGTACATCAAAACTATCAAGATAATTTCGACGCCCGAGTGTAATTAGGAAGAATATTTCTGGAGTAGAAGAAATAAGACTAAGTATTGTATTTTTGGGTTTACTTCCGGTCACTTGGATAGAACAGAATCTTGTCCAAATCGCGACATTTCAACTAGTTTTAAAATTTGGAATATGTGCAATGACAAATGCAAAATTTTAGCTCTCGTTACTATCGTTATGGACCTACAGGGAAATTTTCGATAGCTGGCGGGAAGTTTTTGCCAAAAAGATCCCGCTTTATATGGGATTTTTAGTACATAAGGGGAAATAAGTATTCACTGATATTCAACAGAATATCTCAATTGAACATAATATTCAGCATTTAAACTAGGCCATATACTATACACCTATTAATCATTCGGTGTCAAATTTGGGTTAGTATTTAGTTAGAACCTTTAATAGGTGCTCCATTACGTAATCACTTTCGAAGAAAACGGAAAACGAACAGACGAGGAGAAGTATTTATAATGGAAAAGGGAACAAGTGACGGGAATTAGGTGAAAACTCAAGAAAAACTGAAATCTCGCCAGATGATACTTTGTGTATCAGTATTGGACTTACTCATTATGTGAGTCCTAGAAAAAAAATTTATTTGATGCAGGTTATTAAAATATTTCCGTAGAAACTCATTCATGGGAACATTTTATGTTTTTTAATGGTTTGCAGAATTTTTATACACCCAGAGGGTTTGAACAAATTAACCAGCCATAAAGAAATATACCTAATATGGATAAAGATGACTCTTCCAGTTTATTGGAAGCTCTGTTCATCAAATATATATTGCTTTCATATTATTTCTCTATAAATATAAAGTTTAGGTTGATTCTTTGTTCTAAGCGCGATAAACTTGAAAAACACTGAACTGATTCTCGATTTTTTTTAACAAAGGACCAAGGAAGATTTAAGTTATTTCAAGTTTCTACAAAACGAACAACAATATAACCCAAGATATCAATTATTTGGCGCGAGCTGCGAAAACTAAATATATTCACAAAAAAAAATTGCGTGTGGGCGGTACCTACGTCTTGGCGGGCAGGTCTCTAGTCTCTATTAATAAGCAGAATTCATAATTATTGGGAGGTGAAAATATAATGACTTCAATGATTAAATAATCATCTTCATGAATATATTTATTGAAAAAAACTATGGAGTTATTTTGTTTCCCAAATTATTTCCATGTTTATCTGGTTAAGGAGAATATTCATTATTCTAATAGTCGTGATATCTCAATAAATTGGAAATATTTTAGTTTGGTTGTGTTTGCTTACAGACGCCATATTATACAAACTAGTGAAATGCAGTAATAAATTCTGCTCGAGTCTGCTTTGACATCTGATCAACTGAGTCATGGATAGTTTGCGGTTTATTGGAACACGAGATTTTATGGCGCATGGTGTTGAAACATAATAACTTTATTCGTTGCGATCCTGAATCCGTTACTGTGGAAACTGGGATACTTCGCAAGCGAATCGCACCGGCAATAAATCGGAGTCCTAAGTGTACGCCTCAAAAGCCGTATCTATGGTAAGTGCACAATCAAAGAAGCAGATACCGAGACAATCCAGACAAATGACTCGGTAACACAGGCTCATTCGTCAGAAGTAAGATTCGTTCTTGGCGACCGACGCGACGCCGAGCGTTTTGACATTATGTCCTTACCGACGTGGATATTTG
>CAJUYI010001496.1:24559-45471 GCA_910591695.1 Galerucella pusilla
AAAAAGTAATTAATACTGAGGACAGCCAATGATGTGTGTATGACATTTGAACACAAAGACCTGTTGATTTATTTTAATTTACTGTTCTGCAGAGTGTTGAAGAGGAGGTCTTTCTTGCTAATAATTGGCCATATCTTTGTAAAACACCCTTATAATATATTAGAGTGCTATATTTTTGTAACGCTCTCGGTGAGATCTTTTCGATTCTTAAACAAAATATGGTAAGTTCCATTTAAAAAAATGTAAGTTTGTGCTGCTACGTGGTTTTGGAACACCCTGTAGAATGGAAAGTATTTTCAAAATGTGCTCTCAGTAATTGTATTAGCTCACACAAAACTATAAAGTTCTATCTATCACCACAAAGATGTAATCCTCCGATGTCAGAAGATTGCCCCACCCTGTATATATTTTTGCACGATCGATCTTTTTTGTTTTTCACAGCATCGGTTGTCAGGACGGTAGGTTGTGTTTACTGGTTTCTAAGTCTAACGTCTAAGGACGGCGAAGCCGGAGTGCTCGAAATAGAGCAAGTGTTTTAGAGACCAATTATCCACGAATACTTTACGCTATTTTTTTTATTGGTGCACTTTGAAATTATTAATACTGGTAGAGTTTGTTCAGCCATCCTTTGCCGTTACGTCATAATGGGTGACGTATTCTGCTGTTTTACGTATGTCTTATATTACTTAAATGCTATTTTACACTTAACCTCAAAATTAAAATCAATGACATATGTTAAGAATTGTTTTCAAAAAATGACAACTGAACTGTCAAAAGTAACAGATAAAATTCATGTCGACCTTAGATAAGAAATACGTTAATGACGTCATAATTCCGTCTCATCCATTTCATGAATGCTAGAGCAAGCTGGACAATGTATGACGTAACGGCAAAGGATGGCTGAACAATCTCTATCTATTACTAGTACAACAACAAGCAATGGAAATAAGAACTAATAATGTAAAATGGTTGAATTGCGTTGTCATGGAAACGAGAAAAACATAAAATTTTGATGGAAGTTCAATCCCATTGAGTTCTGAGAATGTTAATAGTAATAATTTGAATACCATTTCCTCCGATTTGAAAAATCGGAATGTTAATATCTCAAACAATACCAACTGTACTTTCCATTTTCATTTATAAAATTGAAATTGTTAAATATTGTTCGAATTAATGTTTTGACGTTACAAAGTACTCCTGTCAGATTATTAATAAAAGAATTGTCATTTAGACTTCGTTTCTCGAGTTAATGCGCGTGTTTTAAAGTTCGATTTAAACACGCTGAGGCGTGCTTTAAATAGGTAAAATGGTTCACCAATCAAAAAAAATTATATTTTAAACTGATCGAGAAGTATAAATGTCACTTTTGACATTTCGTTCATTCCGAAGAAACTTAAATTATTTTATTCGAAATTCATTTCAATACGATCATGCGACAATGGTATAAGCATCCCGAACGTTAAGAGTAATACCGGTCTCCAGCAAAATTGCAAGCATTGCTGTCGACCGGTAAATAACCCCTACCGTTCCTAATACTTAATATACTACTAAATAATACAAAACTATGCCTAGATACACGGAAAAACATCAGCTTCATGAAAGTTCTCAAGTATTTTCAGTTAGAAAAAGAAGCTAGTAATTATTAATCTTATAGCCTTTTCGAATTTGGCTGAATACGAGCCTGATGATTTTATTTATCACATTTAAGGTTAGCTATACATAATAGCAAATAAAATAAAAGATATGCCGAAAACCCGGATATATTATTATGTCACAAACGATGACGCACACCAAGGGGGGTATTTACAGTAGAAAAAATTGACCTTTACCCTGACGTCATACCTACTAACCTCGCGAAATCAATCAATGAGTCAAAAATGGCTACAATTACTTTGTCGTGTGCGTAAATACGTTGACTGCTTGTTTATCTTGTTCAGTCACCGTCTAAGAAGTGAGGTTAAGTTGGAAATATTCATTAAATGCGAAACAGAAATTTCTGTACTTATCGTGGAATAAAAATAATAAATTAGAGGTCTTGAAAAAAACCGATTTTATAGAATTTATCTGAATGCAAATGATGGAACAATTTGAACAAAACTCGATGTATCAAAATAATGACAGTTGTCATAAGAGGTCAAAATAAATTCTTATGAATACAACCGATTAATCGTTTTTGGTGCTATCTCTTTTCAACATTTGGAAGTAATAATTAGAGTTACATAAGAACGTATGTCATTGCTTGAAAGACAAGTGTACGTATATTGTATGATGTGTTTTTACTGTCAGTAGAAAAGGATGAGGTATATGAAGTTTGTGTTTACTACTGTTCATTGTTAGTGACGTCAGGGAAAAGGTCAATTTTTTCTACTGTATATTTCAACCATAGTTTATATACCGATTGGGAAATCTGCTTTGGAACCCAGGTACGAATTACACAAGTACGACAAGGATATATGAAAGAGAGAGGAAGAATAATTGTGCACAATCATCACTTTGTTTCACCTTAGGGGGCGTAAGCTTATTCCCGAGAGTGCCCGACTGCTCATTGCCCTCCTATTTTAACTAGTTGGTGGTGGTAAATGGTAATTCAGTATGCTCCCAAGACGTAAGTAGTGAGGACGTTAAAGAAATATAAAAATACAATCGTTATTACGTAACCTGTAAATCTTAAAATTCATTTTTGTCAACATGACCATTTTAGACCAAGTTGACAATTTCTAACTACAATAGGATATTATTTTAGCCATTGTAACTTGAAAATAAAACAGCATTTCTTGAGAGAACCACAATTAATAAACTAAAAATCCCTTCCATTAATAAATTAAATTGAAAAAATAAAATAAGGTACCTACACCTATTCTAAACGTAAAATATAAACTTCCTGAAAAAATAAAAATAAAAATTTATTCTAAAGGTAAACATAATTTTAATGAATTAAGTGCCCAAATAAACCACCTTGCTGTGCCAGACAATAGCCAAATCTGTGATAAAGATTTGATCTCATATCTCTAAGATTATTTGGCGTAATGCTGGCACAAACGTTCTGTATTTTCACCCTCAATTCATTTAAATTATTAGCTCTTTCAAATGCATGCTGGTAAATGGTACTTTTCAAAAATCCCCAAAGAAAAAAATCATTTGGAGCTAGTTCAGGTGATCTTGGAGGCCATTTAATTGTACCATTAGTACTAATAATTTTTTCGGGGAATGTAAAATTTAAAAAATCCATTACTATCCTTGAATTATGGGCTGGACAACCATCTTGTTGAAACCAAATTCTGTTGAGATCAACATCGGGTATAAGGAGAACTGCAGGAATTACTTGATTTTGTAATAAGTCTAAATATTTGGCGGAATTTAAGTTCCCCCCAATGAAAAAAGGACCTATAATGTGGTCACCTAGAATACCCGTCCAAACATTTAGCTTCTGCGGATACTGCGTTCGGATTGGAATGGTTAGATGTTTATTTTCCCGAGACCAATATCTTGTGACGGATGGATTGTGTTTTTGATGTAGTGAAAAAGTTGATTCATCCGTAAATAAAATATTTTTTAAAAAGTTTTCGTCAGCATTTTGACGTTCCATCATCTCCTCACAGAAATCCATTCGTCTGATATTGTCCTCGGGAAATATTTCCTGCGTTGTCTGAACCTTGTAACAATGGTACCCGTTCCGTTTTAAAATATTCTGTACAGTTCTCTTATCCATGTCGACCTCTTCAGCAATTTGTCTTGAAGAAGATGGTTGTCCTGTTTTAACTGCTAAACAAACATTCAATTCTCTAGTCTGCCTTTCATCGTTAATTGGGCGTTCGATTGGATCTTCCGAAGCTTGGCATTTTCTACAGTACGAAACACATCCATATTTCTCGAAATTACTAATTATTTTCACAATTGTTGACTTTGAAGGAATTGGGCGATTTTCAAATGCCACAATAAACAAATTAACGATTTCATTAGCCGAATGACCTCCAAAATACCATCTTACAATTTGAACTTTTTCGCAGGTTAAGTATGTTAATGAAGGCATAATTGTAAATGTTTTATTTTCAAATACAATGGCATGCGCTTCCAACGTGATCAACGTTTGTAGCGAAAAGACCTAGTAATAGCAGTTTAAATGTGAATTCTATCTGTAAAACACAGTGTTGCCAAGTGAAAGTGTTTTGTTTTAGCTATTGTGCATGACTTCGAAAAAAAGTCAACGAAAACGAGAGAAAAATATCATTTGTACAAATTAATCTGCGCTTCTGGCAATAGCGGTTGAAATAGTAGGGCAATGAGCATTCGTTCACTATCGGAAATAGAACCACACCCAACTGGAATTAAATACACGCGTCGATGACCATTCGATGACCGCGTATATTTATTATTATCTTTCTAATATTATCTTTCTCTCTCATTCAGCTGTTTCTCTGTCGTACTTGTGTAAGGTGTAAGGTTCCGAAGCACCTTACGCACACTGTAGAATACCCTCCTTGGTGTGCGTCATAGTTTATGACGTATATCCGGTTTTTTTGACATATGAAAATACTTCAGAACTTTTAAAATGCTGATGTTTTTCCGTGTAACATATTTTTATCATTCAAATGAATATAACAATAAGATTAATATTCATTTTTCATAAATAATAATTGATAGTAAATAAATAACAAAGTAAATAACCCGACGGGAACTGTCAGTGAGACATTGGATGTAAACGTAAGACACATTACCGCCACGAAAGGTATACGTTTGTATCCTATTTTGAGCGATGTAATGATAGATCACGCTTGCGCGTAATCTAAACATCAGCTAATCAAAGATTAGGGTTAACGTTTGAAAGCGGCTCATTATTGTGATATTTTGATTGGGATTAATCACAGACCTGCCTTTCTTTCCATTTCTTCCAACGTAATGTGTTAGAAGGACAATAACATTCGATGAGGCACACCAAGAAGGGTGTTATATGAGCTCTATCAGGTAGGAAGAACTTGAAGGAAAGTGTTTCCATACAGGCTGAGTAGTCTGGAATTGTAGTGCTGAAACAAAGAATAGCTATAACCAATAGGTTTTTCTAACGGCATCACAACTTTCCAAACGAAAAGGGTGGTGAGTCATCTTGACGTTGAAGAAAATTCATAACAGAAAATATCATATAGTTCAGTTGCCATTTAGGGTAATAAGGGATCACGCAAGAGCCTTAGGCACACTCGGAGATCGTTCTAAGGTCAAGGTAGCCTGGGTACCAGAGCACGGTAGTTGATGGAATGACCAGACAAGGCGCATCAATGACATCCGTTCGGTGCGGCATCACTCAATCCTCAATAATAAACATGGGCACAAGAAAGTAGGTGAATCAGTTATTCATGGAAAGGGGAAAATATAAGACATATTAGACCACACAAGCAAGGTGAGGCAAACAAAGCTGGTGGAGTTGACAGGCTAAGGCATGTGCAGATTTTCTCATTTCAAGAAGGAAACTGAAGAACAACTCTAAGCCGGTGCGGCTGCGATTACAAACAAAATGTGTTGTCAGTATGGAGGGTTATTCATTTTGCCTGTATAATAACCGAAGCTTTAAATTAACCGAAAAAAAAACAAAACAACAATAGTTAGGTTATCAAACAATCCAACTAATCGTCTTCTCGTGGTGAAAGACTTTTTAGAATCGCCGAAAACTTAATACGTATCCTTTTTTCTCCCGTCAAAATTGCATAAGTCTGTCT
Organism: Galerucella pusilla; assembly: GCA_910591695.1. Taxonomy (NCBI): domain Eukaryota; kingdom Metazoa; phylum Arthropoda; class Insecta; order Coleoptera; family Chrysomelidae; genus Galerucella; species Galerucella pusilla. Next base: position 30,268 of record CAJUYI010001496.1, read on the forward strand.
TATTCATTTTACGGATGTTATGATTAAACGCAATAAAAGAAAACAAAACCGGTGAGTATGTCTTTGTTGAATCGTTTGACCCTATATCATGAGACTGCATTCGACTATACGTCAATTGAATAACTGTAAAAAAATAAAAAAATAAAAATGAGAATTTTTCTCAAGTTTTCTGATCTAGATATTAAACACAAAGTTATAAATGGTTTTATATGATGAACCTTACTTATTAAAAATAAGAGGTGTTATTTGCGTGAAGATTACTTCCTTGAAGTTAATTTCACAAAGTTATTTAGATTGACAAAATTCGCACTTCCCTTTCAAGCCTCAGAGTCCTATTTCCATCTCAATTGTTGTACTGTATTGACTTTTTTTGTAAGTTGTTTTGGATATTTTATTCTATGAAAGATGTTGAATTAATGATAATCTTCCATTTGCCAAGGGTTTTTCTTATTCTCCTACCGTGATAGGCATGGTGACAGTCAGTAAAAATCACCAAAATATTGATTTGATATGATTATATAAGATACAGAGATTCTGAAGAAATCACTTATTTTCATTTTACATGCGTGGTTACATTTATTTTAGTAAAAATATAAGCACAAAATTCAACCATCCGCTATCTTATCTCGAACACCAATCAAGAGAGACTAGAGAGTGACGTCGTACTTTCGTAAATATCTATGATCCGAACATCTGTTTTAAATTACATTGTGGAACCGCACATCATCGATACACATTAGTATTCATCTCTATGATAACTAATAACACAAAATAACTCAAATTTTGTTCATTTATCAAAATAAACTTTCAGCCTGCAGGCTGTCAAGTGTTTGAAGTTTGACTTCAACACAGATCATAGATAACGTATTGACACAGATCACCCATAAATAGTATTCACGAATTGATGATGTCATAGACAGACGCCATTACTCTTCTGGCGTTTTGGCGCATAATTTAAAATGTGTTTTCAAAAGTTGAAATTTTCCTGTAAAAACTTTTTTTCTTACCAAAATAACATTTGTTGTATATAAAGTATATACGTGAAAACGTCGTAGAGCAGTTTTTCAAAATCAGTCATCATGCCTATTCCCCATAATCTTATCCTAATACAATATTTGCAGCAAATTATTTAGCACAATATTGTCACTTCTAAGTCTTTGAAGACTGGAGTTGAAAGACTGATGAACAAATATTAGAGTGCGACTCAATTGCAAATATTATACAATATTACGCGTATGCTGACAGCTTGAAAATTCAAAAAGCGCGCATCTTGAATACTAGTTCATACCTATAGTCAAGGTAGGCGCTAGTGGTAACTTTGTGACACAGAACTCTACACGTTTAACATCTCTTTTATTTATTACTCCATGGTGTGAACTAAAATACGTCTTCTGCGCTATGTGAATATCAAACGCAGTAGCTGTAGGCAGTCACGTAGCTATAGCTTTTTCATGGGGGGGGGTTTGGTTTTTTTCATCTGATAGGTTCAGAAGGAGAAAGCTTTAATGAAGGCGCCGCTAAAGGCAAAAAAAATCGAGTGCCACGCATTAAAGCAATTTTTCAAGTAAAAGAAATAATGTTTTTTTTTAAATTCTTTGTTCGACTTGGCTACATCTAAAAGTATTTTTAAACATCGTTTTTCGTTTCGCTCCCTTCTGCTGAAATGGTTATAACCATGTATATATAAATTTTTAAAGGAGCCGTCTCTTCGCAGGCACCACCTCAGCCTCTTGGGCGTATTGTGGATTCTCCTAATGTTCTGACTACAGCCTATTCAGTCAATCCGTTCCCTGTATTAGCTCATACAGGTTCTTTGCTGGTTGGTTGTAGAAATCTTCTGCAGCCATTTGGGGTCTTCCATATAGTTTTTGCCTCCTGTGGTCCAGCGTCTCACAGTTGCATAATATGTGCAGAGCTGTTTCGGTGTCCTTTTTGCATCTCCTGTATGTGAGGTCTCCGTTATACAGTCCTATTTTGTTCAGGTGCTTCTTTGTGGAAAAGTGTTCCGTAAGGAGCCCCGTTATAGTGCGTAGTTTGTTCCTGCTTAAAGAGCAGTTCTTTTGCTACTTTTTCTGATGGTTCTTTCATGAATTTCTTTCCATGTGTTTGCCTGGGTGTATTCTTCCAGTGTTTTTTGTGTTGTTCTTTTATCCACCCTTTTAACCATGACCTAGTGGAGTATCTGGGGATGCCCACAGATGGTTCGGGTCCGTTCATCAGTGTTGACGATCCTGCTCTTGCAAGTTCGTCAGCTTTTTCATTGCCAGCGATTCCTTTGTGACCTGGTACCCACTCCAGTGTTACACTGTTCCGATTCGCCAGTCTTCTAAGTTCTTCGCCGCATTCCCATACCAGCCGAGATGTTACCTGTATATTAACTTGGGAGCACCTATTTAAAAAAATGATAGATGATTGAAAATTGAAGCTTTTATTAAAACTGAAAACTAATCTCACAAAAGTAAATTTAACCTCTTTCTTCTTTCAGCTAAGTTATTCACAATTGTTGAGGAATCTGTTTCTATTGCCACATCCCGATGAATACTCATAAGCGCTAATCCTGTAAGCCGTTCGTCTCCCATTTTGTTCCTTAAATACGTTTTCAGCCGTTTAAGTGTGGAAAAACTACGTTCAGGCGTGGCAGTTGAAACTGGAAGTGTTGCCAAGATTTGAAGAAGCTTCTTAATCGTTGGGAAAAAAAGTTCATCACATCGATCCATAGCTTCTAAGGCAATAGAGGGCTTTTCTTGATTGCACCAGTGGTTGTGCCAAAGCTCATACTCGCTTACCACAACTTTCTTTTCAGCTTCACTAAGAAATATTTCCCCCATTCTTGAAATACATCTCTTTGCGTTGACACTATTTTGGGTCCGGTCAGGTTAAATCAACTGAATTCCTGAAATTGTTTCTTCGTGGGGCTTAAAACGAGCTTCAATTTCGTTGACTACATGTTCGATAAATGGGTAAAATATTATGTTCCGCCGATAGTAAACTTCAGCTATGTTCCCTGGTACATTACTACGGTTGATTTGTCTTCCAGTTACTCTTGGAACACTTATATCAACTGAACTTATAACTTTTTTCACACTTGGCAGGCGCAACTACTATAAGTACTTAGAAATTCAGTTTCTTAAAGCTTCAGATCCAATATTGGTGAAAAATAATGTTATTTGTATTTCGTAATTCGTATTGAATGTAATTCAAATATTGCGGCAGTATGCTAATAAAAAATTATTGTATTTTCTTTGGGGGGGGGGTTTGAACCCCCAAAACCCCCCCTTATATACGTCCCTGGCTGTAGGTGCTTTTAAAAATAGTGGGGAGGAAATCTCGACCGTTCGCTAATTCAAGTTACATCAATCCGACGTGAATATGTTCACTCAAGGTATTTCACCGACTGAACAGGACTGTTATTGAGGTTATAAAACAAAACAAATTGTGGCAGTGGCAGTGACTACTGCTACTGCTGTTTAGATATATGGGCATAACGTCGATATCCCGAAAGTTTGAAAACCAAAAACACGTTCTAAGTCAATAAAAAACAGATTATTTCCAAAGTCGCAATATTAAGGTGATAAAACAATCCACCTACTCGTACTTCCGTTCATTAACGGCAATCTGCTCGGAAAAATCTGTGATCACATAACCTATTACGCGCGACTCCGTGATGCAAGCTCCAAACGCGCAGTATGTAATGCCAAATTATGCGATAATATACCCAATAATACTTTCTGTAATAGCAGATATCAAAAGTTAATCGATCCCATGGACTTATTTAATAATTAATCCAAATTATTATTTCTCCTGTATTCGAAATTTCTACGGTTCAATCAACCTTTTGATTGTCGGCTGAAAACCGCGATGTAACTTTTAATGAGTTAGAATATAAAAAAAATATGAGCTACAAAATTCTGATGTTGATAATCAAACCCTCGTTATCAGTTGCTTATGTACCGTTTGAAATTAATATACTGTAAAAAGAGTAGAATACATTTTAATAAAGCTGCACGGTATCCGAAGGCATTAATATGTGTGTTTAATTAAACAAAAAGTAAAAACATAACACATGCGGGAGAAAGCCGGTGTAAATGTTTGTTAATGTTTCCTCCTTTTAATAAAATAATAATAAGTTGAACTATACAAAGTGTTTCGAATTAACATGCTGTAGAGATTATTAGAGACAAAATATTACTAATAGCCCTTATTAATACTCCTGTTGGTTAAATAACTAGTAGCCAGTATTTCATTCCACTTCAGCCGTAAAGAATATCTCGTAAAGGTTGAACTTCCCTTGTTATTTTCTCTATTTAGTTGTTTGTTCCATTTGACTAGATACTCCAGCACATCCGATACCGACTTGGAAAATCTTTGACCTTTGTTTGCTAGTTTGGCCTTTTGTTGGTTGCCCAGACACGCCATTGTGTTAAGAACTTCTATGCTAGGAGATAATATCAGCGGTAACACCATTTCGGTACAGTAAACTTGTATTGCATTGTCGCTTCTCAAATAAATGTGGTTTGAGGGTAGTTAGTGAACGCTACAATTGTTGTCCATGTAAGTGAATATCTTGTTAAATGAAAATTTGGTATTGAGATAAATTTGTTGTTCAGTTATAATAGATCGTTAGCACAGGGCACATGTAGGATTCGTTATTTCTGGTACATACATCACACTTATTTTTTTAGACAAGAACTTCACACTCGGGTCTCAGAAACCCAAAGCTATTTTTTAGCAAAAAAACAGATAATAAAAATAGGTATTTGATTTTTTTGGGAGAATAACCAATTTTAGTAGTTTGCGTGGAAAAAATACAATTATGGTGTTTTATTTCACAAAGAGATATATTGTTGAAAAAAGAAAAAAATATAAAATAATATCCAAACATCAAACATTTAAAAATAAAAAATTCAAACTATTATCTACGAACACAAAGTCTATAACTATCCTTGTTACAGAAAAATAAACTCGTTTGGCATTATCAGTCTTAGCTCTTAGTAGCCAGGTCTTCAGTTTCTTGGATCTTGATGTTCGCATTTACAGCATAGCTGGGCTCTATGCTCCATGCAGTATGCCATGTGACAGGCAAAACACGCAAAATTTTTTTTCTGCAATTGTCTGCAGTTCCACCTCAGTTAATGGACAATGATTTTCTCTACTTATTCCCGAACACGTTTATCCAATTCAATGATTATTGAATAATCAATACAAAGAATGAAACAATAATTATTTATTGAATTATTTTAAACTCAACATAAATTGAATATTTCAAAAATTGAACGAAGAGAATACTAATTGTAATTAGCACGCCAAATCCAAATCTTACACTCGATATAGATAAGACGGATATCTTAGAGGGCTGAGGATGTTTGCAGCTCTTAGCGTGATGGCGGCAGTGGCGGTGATGTCTTCGACAGGCTGTGGACCTCGTGCACGGAACAGGAAAGAATTGGAATGGAACTTAACTTGCCTTAAGCTTGCCTTGAGAATGGAACTTGCAGGCTGCAGAGCAACCAGACAATAGAAAATTGTTCACCAAAAATTGAGAAGGAAATATAAATAACTTGTTGTCTTCAATGTGGCAGTTTGAGGAAAAGAAAGAGTCCATTCAAAAATTGAAATTTTGAACATCGACAGACACAAATGGAAGGGGAATTTGATAAAAATTAATGTTTTATTTCGGAGTGGCTAATGCGACAAGGGAACTGCATGTTTAGAAATTTAGTAGAAATTTGGGAGGAAGTGACTAGTGAGCCAAAAAATTCACTAAACAAATCAATGCAAACTGTATTTATGAAACATTAAAAATAAACACATTTTTATTTTGATGTACAATTTTTAAAAACGCAGTTATTGAAATTCATGGGAAGAGTGATATTGATGAATAAGTGAAAAAACCACTAGTGTATTTGTCGCTGTAAAAGTTAAAGCTAAGTTTTGCCGCTGTCAAAGTGACAATTGCACTGTGGCATATGCGATTTTTTATACATGAATTAAATTGTCAGACGAAAAACGTAACAGCTGATCAGCATGTTACAATATACATATATATTATATTTTAATGCAAGTCCAATGAGCAGCCGCCTCAAAATATATCATACATGGTTTTTGTTTACATGCGGCTTTTCTTGAGAACTGACCGACTACAATAATAATAATAATTTATAGGCCAGTCGGTATGGGTCATTTTAAACCAAAAGTACAAGTAATTAGCAATACTGCTGAGTTTTATTTATGAGGACCTTGAAGTTTGTAGATTAATATAAAAAAAGTTTACCAGTCTATCGATTTCCCAAATTATATAAACAAATAGAAAACTTTTTTCTTTGAAATTCCTTAATATTTCATGCTGGGAGAAAGGTAAGGGAGAATAAAAAATACCGTGTAGGAGAAGAGTTTTGCAATAAAAAAAAGGTTTTTCGCGTTTTCTTCGTCCAATCAATGGTTTTTCCGGAAAAAATTTGGCAAACTAAGTATGTGATCCGCATCCTCGCGACTCAGCTGCACGGCGGAAGACCTACTTTCTGAATTGCGGAAAAAAATATTCAATTAAATTTTTTCTCAATATTTGGTAAGGGTTAGGGTTGTAAATAAACCGCAAACCCCATTGAAATTACTTCAGTTTTATCAAAGTTACAGTACTTAATATATATATTTTCTGGTATAGATTCTAGATTCCTAAGATTTACAAGATAATGAAAAGTGCCGTATTTAGTAATTAGGAAAAATTAATAACCCGTAAATTTTATTCATGGAACAGACCTCCCAAATAACAGTTTCCATCCTTCGAAAAATTGGTTCAATGCCACCTTATAATACTATATATTTTTTATTGAGATACTTGGTTTTTGATTAGAATATAATATTTATAATTTGCTAAAAATGATTATGTGCTATGACAAAAAAATGCCATCTTCAAGCTGACACTTCCCTCTTCAAAACGCCCTATTACAATTATTTATATCTATATTATACTGTACAATAGTTTATAATGTACTCCGCCGCGCTTCAGAAAATAGAGTCGCGTGGATGCGGAACACATACTTAGTTTACAGAATTTTTTCTGGACAAACCATTGCTCGGACGAAAAAAACGCAAGAGACCTTTCTTATAGCAAAACGTTTCCCGCACTCGGTGTTTTTTTATTTTCCTTTACCTTCCTCCCAGCGCAAAATATTGAAAAGTTCCGAAGAAAAAAAGTTTTTGATTTTTTTTCCAATTTTGAAAATCGATAGACTGGTAAACTTTTTTTTATATAAATCTACATACTTCAAGGTACTGATAAAAAAGAAATCGGCCGTATTGCTAATTACTTGTAGTTGTTTCCCCTATCGCCTGGCTTAATATTGCTTCAGAAACGTGTATGTGTACAAATTAACAATATAATATATTATGAAAAATATAATGTGAACAAATATTTATTGCCCTATGACATCCTAAAAGACAATTACTCATCGAAAATAGATGAGCGTAGCTTTATAATATTCCACACATATTCGCAAATTTATCTAGCTTCAACTATTGTGATAATTTGTAGAGTTTTGATTAATACTCCCAAACTCTGCTTACAAGAAATATTTTATTTTATGTTGACGTGAATTGGACAATTAAAAAGGGATGCTGCAATGTTTCCTTTACATGCGGAGCATTTAATATCGGGATCTATATAACATGTAGTTTCATTTAAGGTGAACTTATTTTTAAGTGCATTTGCCGTACGTAATTGAGCAAGTGTGCGGATGAAATGAATGGACAGTTTCACAAGTAAATACAAACTAGCATTCCTGATGGAAACATTAAACAAACTAAATAGATAGGAATACTTAGAAACTTGAGACAAGTCAGATTAATACAACTGTGTATAATAAGACTCGAATAATTTTTCTCTATTTTTAATTTGTAATATCTATCGTTATTTTTTGTATCTACTTCTATCATTAACTTCCAATTCATTTATTTCCAAACTCTTTTTCTACGCCTTTGTCTATAAAACAAATATCGCTAAAACCCCTTTCCTACGTTCCGCTGTTCTAGAAAAAATGTAAAAATGAAAATTTTTCGACAGTTCCTAGAACTAATCAAATTTCCTCATTTTTGATCATATGAACAATTTCACCCAATCATGTCAACATTACACTGAAAACAGACGTTGGGGCTGTTTTCACACGTTGCTATGGATGCATATTGATTTATTTCGACTTTGAAGTTTCAAATATTTAATATTTCGAAATGTCACATTTAACTTTTCTAATTGTTCCTTTGTTAATTGCACCTTTAGATAAATTGTTTAAGATCTGTGCTTTTTCTATAATAAGCAAAAAATTTTCTATCCGAATAACCCTCGGACATTGATAAATGCTCAAAAATTTTATGACAACTTTCTCAAGCTTGTTGCTTATAGGCAACAGACCTCCGCCTACGGCGTCGGTCTGTTTCCAAGCAACAAGCTTTCGACATCTGTCATAAAATTTTTTCGAACAATTATCAATGCCCTTGGGTTATTACTACTGAAAACAAAATTGTTTTCAAATTGCACACGTCCTTACCCTTTGTTCTAAGATTTATGGCCTTTTCTTTTGTTATTTCAATGCCGCTTTTCTGTTTGATGTGGGACACGTGTTCATTTCAACCACTCTTGAAGAATTTTACCGTTAATTATTTGCCCCGCCTCCAGTTTAGAATTCAGCACATCAGGGTTGTTTATAACCGGCAATTTTCTTTTCTGGCGCTATTTCTTAGAGAGTCTTCTACTAACTGTCCAGCAGTGAGTATGTGTTTAGAGTCTTCTATGATCTGTCCAGCAAAGAAGATGGTGTTAAGAGTCTTCTATCAACTGTCCAGCAGAAAAGAGGTGTTAAGAATAGTCTTCATTAACTGTGAATGCTTAATAAGGAATAATACATAATTATGCTGGAAAATTACTAAGAAGTTTTGTGTCTAAAAAGTTTGGAGTTGACGCTCCAGGTGCATAAAAGTATAGTGCCGAATGTGCAAATGCTTTCGTTTTTATATGAAATAACGTCAAGAGGCCTTATCGATGATCTGACTTCATCAATGTACTCTTTTTACTTGTTAAGAGGATAATAAGTTGGCGTCCAAGTTATCGTTTCTATACCAGCCTTCTTCCTTTTATGATGGTTCCAAAAAATCCTAATTTATACAAAGATCCGACCCTTGGCCGTTACCCATTAAGAGTTCTACGTGCGGTGATGATCTTTTTCTGCCGCTCTTGAGTCAAAGCGGAGAGTAGTGTTAAAAATTTCTTCCATGTATGATGCCCCCAAAGTTATATTATAAATTAATGTATCACAGCTGATTTGTTTTCATGAAAAATTGTATCATGTGTACGGCCCAGTTAAACTTGGGATGAGTACTACCGGATGTACGAATTTGTTGTTTAAAGCAAAAAACAGGATATTTAGTATTATCCATAGCCCGAATTTTGAGCAGCCAATTGAGAGACAATTTGATTTGATATTCAAGTTTTACTCTTCCCATCTCTAAACGTACTATGGCGTCAGGACCATTTATAAAACTCTTTCGATAAACTGTACGTGGACTCTCTCTAGTACTTCCAAATACATGAGACCCCAAACAGATCAGTACTGAGTTGAGAATAACACTCAAAGTCAATGTCTCAAATAATTTAGTTTTCAGACCAGGAGTCAGTCTTGGCTTTGACCATGATGGCTGATATAGTTCCAATGGCTTGCTTACCTTTGTTTGCCGTAACTAGTGACATTTCATGGAATACACTTGATAATGCCATTGTTACATCTAAGTAAATATTTTTCAACAACTTCAATAACTGGTTGATTGTTATAGTGAATTTGAAATATAGATTTCTGAAATTCCCCTTTTAAAAATTGCATGATTTTTGTGTTTTGTGAATTAATAGTTAGGTAATTTTTTGCCGCATACTTCTCGGATATTGTCAGTTTTTTAACAACATCAATTTCAGAATGTACAAGTATAACAACATACTCTTCACATGTTTGCTAGAACTTCGCACAAATGATCAATATTTAGGTTCGCTATCATAGAATAATATCAGCAATGAATAAAGTACATAAAACTGGTTCACCCTGTAGATAACATATTATTAAATTACATTTTCTATAAAATCCATCGGTGACTTGTATTTGAATTGCTGCTTGAGATTATAATGTTTTTATAACGCGAGGTATTTATGCTGATTATTTTTTTCGTATCATTTTCAATCAATCAGAACAATCAATTTAGTTAAGTTACCCAGTATAATTCCGATAATATAGTTGAAATAATACCCTTCTTGGTGTGCGTCATCGATTGTGACGTATATCCGGGTTTTCGGCATGTCGTTTATTTTATTTGCTATTTTGACATACCTATAGCTAACCTTAAATTTGATAAATAAAATCATCAGGATCGTATTCAGCCAAATTCAAAAAGGCTATGAAATCAATAATTACCAGCATCTTTTTCAAACTGAAAATATTTCAGAACTCTCAAAATACTGATGTTTTTTCGTGTATCTAGGCATATTTTTGTATTATTTAGATAAATATAACAATAAAGATTAATATTCACTTCAAATAAATAATAATTGACCGTAAGCAACAAAGTACACACCTGACAAGAACTGTCAGTGTGACAGTAGAAAAAGACACATTGCCGCTACGAAAGTAACGCTTTCATAGTATTTTAAGCTCCCGGTTGATAGGTTGCGCTGGCGCGTAATCTAAACATCAACCAATCAAATTTTTGTAAGTCAAAGATTGGGGTTAACCTTTGTAAAACATTCAAACGGTTCATTATTGTGATATTTTGATTATGATTAATCACAGACCTGCCTTTTTTTCCATTTCTTCCCACGTAATGTGATAGAAGGAGATTAACAAACGATGACGCACACCAAGAAGGGTATTATTTCAACCATACCTGATTATACATAGAGTAGCTCTACCAATCGGAAATTTTACAATACATTAATTTCCATAGTAACCACATCGACATCACTAACATTACTGTCAAATTCTGACGTTCATCAAAAATGAGTCGATTCGGATTATAATTTCCATTGTGTCAATTGTATCTAAATTAATAAATAGTTGATATTTACTCAACAATTAATCGTATCAAATACAATACGTACTTCAAAATAAATACGGTTATACACCTCAAACTTCCTACATAATTACAAATCGTGTCACTTTTTGTAATTATGCAACAAGCTTTCGATGAATAACCTGATTATTTTGAAGTTATCATAGTATAACTACTGATAATTGATGTTATTGCATTGGTATTTTCCTTTCTGCTTCTGATTCAGTTGAATATACATTAATCATACCTTTTTCCACAGATTTTCAATCGTAAACTTTACAGGCCTACATTCACTGGAATGAATAGAGAGTACTGATGAATGAAATTTGGTGTGGTATATTTTGAAACAACCCTTTCTCTTTAGAGTTTATAATATCCGAATACACCAAGTTTGAGGAATCTTCTTGAAAGCGCTACAACGGAAAAATATTAATTAAACGTCCGAGTTTCCTTTATATCGAAATAATTTTCAAATTTGTCGGCAATTATTTGAAAGGGACTAAAACTTTTACAATTTTAATGTGAAAAACAGGTTTTGGTCCATAGGGCCTCGGAAGTTTATGTATTATTCCGACTCTTTTATAAAAGTAGCAGTTTTTCTGTAAATTGGCCAATTTCCTTCTTTAAAAAGTCGATTACTTAGGACATTTTTGTTTTAAACTCAAGATAATTCCACTTCCACAACTGTTCTAAGACTTCCGGAACTTTTTTATTATTTTTTATTTGTATCATTAGAGGAGGAAAATCTTCTTTAATTTCAATGGGTTTCTAAAGTTAAAACGCGAGCACCAAAGTTGAGACAAAGCAAAAACAACTTGGATCGAGTTTAGATAAAATTGTTTCCCCATGAGGATAAGCATTTTATTCTCTATCTCGGAGATCAAGTTTTATTGTTCAATTTTTGATGACGCTGCTATTTCACGGAATTAACAAAATCCTACACTACATTTCAGTAAATGGATTCAAAGAGTTTTCTACGTTGTTCAGACAGTCAAAATGGATTATATTTTATTTAAGGATATATCAAACGCTTCTCATATTTTGGGAATGGAAAGCAAACAAATATGTCTGTCAAAATGGTATCTATGATGAACAATACACATTTGTATTCGCATACTCTTGAAGAAATTTCCGTTGTACGTTTGTAGTGTGGATTTAATAAGAAAGGGGTCGATTACTGAAAGATAGAAAGAGATATAAGAACCGAATGAATTAATAATATAATTTAAAACGCAATTGGAAAGGTCAAAGTGGATTGGTCGAAGCTCTACTATAGCCGCGCTTACCTATAACAAAGAAAATATTCGTGTCCTGATTAGTTGAATAGTTAATGGAATAATAACCGAACACATAATATATGGACTTTACTCGCACAGTATTCATTCAATACTTAGTCTATCAACGAGGCCTAGTTCCTCAGAGCTTTACTTTATGGTCCACGGAGAGGATTAAACGCGCCACCATGGCTCCTTCTAGGACTACCCTCAAACGAAAAGGGATTACTCGCATTACGCTACACATCAGAAATCAACAACATGGATTGTTTATACTTGATGGTCGTGGCTAACACATTTTGCAATTTTTTTGCTAATATAATATATAAAAGGCCATACATTCCAGTTGGAGTTGTAGCTGCTCAGTTTGATCTCTTTTGACCCTGTATCTTTTGAGAGGTCAGCCCACTTTTCTTAGCTGCATATCTACAATTCACTAGAGGTTTTTGCAGTTCCGACAATTATTCTCCCCGCCCTTCTGTCCTGCATCTGTCTCATCCCACCTTGTAAATCCCAAATTTTCATATATCTACCACGACCTGATCTTCTCATCTAGTTTTTGGTCTTTCTGGTAATCTTTTCTCATAAGGTCTCCATTCTGTAATTCCCCGTACCCACTGTCCCACTGTCTCCATTCTTTTAACATTTCTGAACCAACTTATCCTTTTTGATTTAAAGTTCACTATATCCTCATTTGCTACTTTATTCCTAATTTCATAAGTCTTCGGTACACGTTATATCTTAGTTTCAATGGTCCATAAATTTTTTCAATCATTCTCCTTCCATATAATATCCTTAGTTGCTTTTCGTCCTCATTTGTCAGTTTCGTAGTTTCTGCCTCATAGGTCCTCATAGGTAACTACCGGTTTTATCGCAGTCCTGTAGACACTTAATTTTGTTGCCCGGCTTATTCTCTTACTTTGCATAATATTTTCAAATTTATTATATGCTCTTATACCCTGTTTGAATTATTTGCTTTATCTCGCTTTTTGTGCCATTTTTGTTACTGATAATAATTGTTCCCAGATACTTGAAGGTGTTAACCACTTCGGAACTGAGTTTATTTAACTTCACTGCTTCTGGTTGATAGACTTTTTTTGTTAATATAGCAGGTGAAAAATTATGAGATTACAACGGTGATTCAATTTTTAAGACTTATACTTGTATCAAATTATGGTAAACCCCACGTTTTTCTTCAACCCAGTCAGTAAGCAAGACATTGTGAATTGAGATTCGCTAATAGGAACTGTAATCGACAGTGATTTGTTGGTATTAGTGGAAAAGTCACAGTTCGTGAAATATCGCTCATCACTAATGACAATTAAAATAATCAGTCCAACAATTGTGCTTAAGAATTTCTTTGGTCGACTTTTATAACTTTTTAACATCCATAGGGTCAATTCTATAAGAAGTGGTTGAAAATTAACAGCTTGCCGTTAAATTTGACGAAGTTTCCGCATTTAAAAATGCTTTAATCTATACATTGTCAAGATTATAATTCAAATTTCAACATGTATGGAATCCAATGAAGAGTTTTCCTACTTTAAAGCTCAAACACTAGCAAAAATGTGTTAGCAGATTGTCTTATTTTTAGCTAATGTGTTAGCAGATTGTCTTATTTTTAACTGAGTGTTAAGATTTAACATTTGCTTACAGAATTGCTCGTATTGTGAGGTTTATTCTATTCTTCAAACGTTCTTATTATTTTGGAAATAATCAACATCTTCAGGCATTCAATAATTTTTTTCACACAACTATGGATCGAATATTTATTCATACAATCCGAATATATTTTAATTAACTGAGCATCGAAGCTATGAAAAGTTTCATGATGCTGCAACTCTTATATTTATTATTTTCTCTCGTTTATTTTGCATGAGAAGTTACATAAATAATTCACAGAGAAATGAAGAATAGAAGAAAGAGGGAAGCTAACGTAAGCTGAAGTTATGAAAATACAGACTTTTCACTATAAATCCACGGTTAAGGCGATGTTTCTGATTCAAATTATTCCAAAAAAACAAAAACGTGAAATATTTGTTGAATACTCTGGAAAAATATGAAGTAATACTCAGCCGATGTTATGAAAAACAACAATATGAAATCATTTATATATATTCATTTTTTTTTATAATTTCATTTTGAATGCTTGTTCTTTGTGAGTAGAAATTCAAATATTTTTCGAATCCCATAAGCACTATTGCGAATTGGATTCCAAGTAGAGCAAATCTCGGAGCAGAGGAAATTATTGTTTAGCAGCCTAAGGAGGGAAAATTCATCATGCCAAAATTTCTCACCATCTGTCACTTGATTACCTCGACGTTTCACGTGCATTTTTTTATTAAACGTCAGTATAGTCAAAGTTTTCTGTTATATTTTCCTACTTTTTGTTATATTCGTCAGGCGAAAAACATTGTGTGTCAAACAAGCAGGAAACGCTTTAGCAACACCTAATTATCAGCTGCCCTTGATCGCTACGCTTGCTCGCGCATAAAATGGTCTTGATCTGCTGAAACTCATCAAATAGGTCATAATTATTTTTTTTGTAATTCAATTATGTGAGTGATTATTGCAAATGATTTCCTTCGCAGAATGAATGAATAATACTGGATATTCTGTAGTTTTATACTTGAATTGCTACAATTTTATAAAATCGAGCTACTTGCATTTTTTACAATCTAAGTATTTTTAATATTTGTTACTGTATCTCGTCGATAATTGGTATTCCTTATATTATGATTATCACGAGAAAATATTCATTTACTTACATTACTATCATTACTATCATTACTATCATTACTATCATTACTATCATCACTATCATTACTATCATTACTATCATTACTATCAT
>CAJUYI010001497.1:0-52925 GCA_910591695.1 Galerucella pusilla
CAACGAGGTGGTTAGATAGATGTTTAAAAGCCCATCAAAATCCAGACTCCCAAAATATATTTCCAATTGTTCAAGGAACATTATACGAAGACTTGAGACTTATAAGTGCTAAAGAACTCATCCAAAGAGACACAAACGGATTTGCAATTGGTGGTTTAAGGTCAGTACAATGGTAACTGTTTGTATTTAATTAAACTTTCAAATCTTTTAGCGGGGGTGAGAGTAAAGATGATTTTTGGAAAATAGTTCATTTATGTACGAATCTTCTGCCTAAAAACAAACCTAGATATCTTATGGGGGTGGGTTTTACTGTAGACTTAGTGATATGCTCCGCACTGGGAGTTGACATGTTTGACTGTGTATTCCCAACACGCACAGCGGTGAGATAATTATTTATCAACATTTATTGTTTTTATAATTTATGTATTTTTAGAGGTTTGGTTGTGCTCTAACGATGACTGGTCAAATGAATTTAAAGAAATCCGTTTATGCCAAGGATTTCGAGCCAATTGACAAAGATTGCTGGTGTAATACTTGTAAAAGATACACAAGGGCTTATTTGAATAAGATAGTCACAGATCTACCGGTTGCGTCTTCATTATTAACAGAACACAATATTGCATTTCAAATGAGATTAATGGAGAAAATTAGAGACAGTGTATCAGAAAATAGGTTTCCAGAGTTTGTACAAAAGTTCATGCTCAATATGTATCCAGATAAAGAGTATCCTGGCTGGGTTAGGGACTCCTTAAAAGCTGTGAATATTGAATTGTTGTGATGAAATTTAAATATCATTTTCCAGTGTTTAGGAATAAAAAGTATTCAGTGATTAACAACAAAAATGTATATTTCTTTGTTACCAGTGTATGAACGACTCGTGAATCTGTATTTTTATACCAAATAAAGTAGGTTAGTTGCCATTTTTTTTTATTTAATCTAATCCTTCATCTCTTCGAACAGAGAAATTGGTAAATTCATTATTACAAATACAATATGAATGTTTTAAAATTTTTATTGTTAGCTTATGTTACATAAAATCATCTGAGTCATTACCATCATCGTATTTGTCCATATTATCAGAACTCATTAAAGAATTATAACTACGAAGTTCAGCATCATCTTTCCTTTTCTTCTCGGCTTCTTCCTCTTTTTTCTTTAGTTCTTTTAATGAGTGTTTCTTATCTTCTCTTTCTAGTCTGTCCCTCTTTTCTCTTTCTGCTCTAAAATCTACACAATTCAGTAGATAAGGTTAATTGTATACTGGAAAACATATTAAATCTTACCTGGATGCTCTTCCCTTTTAGTTTTATTTAATCTGTTTACAATGTCGTTAATTCTTTTTGCTACTTGCATTTTTCTCACATCTTTTTCTTTATAAAATCCTACTTGCCCAACTTCCATTCCAGGCGTTTTCTTTAAATTTGCCCACATTGTGTAAACTATACCTACATCATTCATTTTATTTCCATTTATACTATTTGCTTTAACGAGTTGGGCTGCATCTTCGAGAACTGCAGATGGAATGTCGTCTATAGTCTGCCCCTAATAAAAATGGGAGATTATAAATCAAATAAATAGAACAATGTTAAAACTTACTGGTCGTAATCGTAAATAGACATGAGCAGATGATACTTTGTCAACGTGAAACCAAACGTCTTCTGGCCATCCCCATTTAATTAAGTCTTCATCTGCAAAAAACAAGATATTTAAAACATTGTTTTAGGTTCTTAAAGTTTGCAAAATTACTTTCATTTTTATCGAAGCCCATAAATAAAGTCACAGGCGGTGAAACAATGTTACTTTCGAAGTAATATACCATATTTGCTTATAGATTTTAAAGAAATGGATATAAAATTTGAAAAGTAAAATTGAGGTTAGTTATAATAGCTGTCAAATAAAATCACTTCTTCTACTCTTACTAGTATATTATCTAGCCAGTAGTGTATATCTGTGGTTTAGTGCTAAAAAGGGACAAGGAACACTTTGGCCTTGTTTTGTTAATTAAGTTTGATTGTGATGCTTTGGAAGTGTCTTTGGCTATTGAATACACTTTTTAATCCATAAAGTACTGGTGTTATTTCATTCAAAGTAATAAAATTGTCAATGGTCTTTTCTAGCACCAAGCCACATTGTAGTTATTAAACGTTACATCAGGATACATTATCCCATAGAATATAGCCACAAAAAGAAGCAGCGTTACATCACATTTCTTCTCCTAACTTCGACATCGGCCAAAACCAAATGATATTTCAGCAAAATCGATCTATAATAATTTATTATTTATTTATTCAGATCTATTTGCAACAAAAAACTTGATTAGTCATAATATTACTTCGATAGATCCTATTATTTGTCTTGGTGCGAAACCATTTTGCAATTTCTTTGAATAATTATTAGTTTGTGGCTGGCTGGTAAGAGTTGATAATGAAAAATTAATATGCTTGACGAATTGTTTAAACTTGACAGTGCAAACTCGTTCCACCTGATCCGAATTAATTTATTGGAAAAGTAAAAAGTGGAAACTATTTTAATCTATACGGTTATGGGGACTATTAGTGAGAATTTATATTTTGATCGACTTGTGGTTTGAATTTCTTTAAAATAAAAAAATTAAACTAGTTCCTGATCTGATGATGATAAATCCGCTATCGACAGACATAACTTAGCAATTACGAAAAGGCAATGAGAGTTCATCAGTTACGGAGTACAAAAGGATGTCAGGATATCTATTGTGACAATGTTCAATGTAAACAATTTGTTTGAATGTTTGAACTTTTTTCGATGACCATGCCCGTTTCCCAAAGGGTGTGGCCCCTATTTTATATCGCTTAACGTTTTGTTAATGCTAAATTTGACAAAAAAAACTACAATTTTATGGTCGGTATTATTATATATTTGTAGGTAATGCAATGAAAGTGATTAAATATGATGCAAAATTTCGGGTTAACAAGGAATAAGACTTAGTTTTCATCTAATCACTCTGCATATATACAACCCAATCAATCAACACCAAAACAAAGTTGCTGAAATTACATGCTTTTTTACTTACTACATTCTATTCAATACCAGCGTGTATTTATGGCAAATTAAGGTTACATCTATTAGCATTTGTATATGACATGACAATTATATCAACCAAATTTTATTTCTTACTTAAATCTTTTGTAAAAACGATGAAGTAACAACAAAACATTTGTTAGAATACCGGCGGATCAATGTCGAAACAAAATGTGATCTTACAAAACAACTTTAAAATGGGACGACCTAATTAATGTAATAATCATCTATATCGTGATCTGAGATCGATTCAAAATTCAAATATTTATAAGAACATCGGTAATTAGAGGAATCGTAGGTGTATCATCAATCCTAATTAAATCAGAAATGGAAGATTAGATTTTACTTTCCCCTCATACGGTAATCAGTTTAATAGTTTTGTAGTTCCAATAGTTGCAAGGTTTGTATTTAATAGATATGAAAACTAGAGTTATTTAAAACAATGAAACTATGGATTGATACAATAAATATATGTAAACTTGGAGGGTGTGTTCTTTGTATGACGTAAGAAAGGATTTTCCGATATATTGGGGGCTCTAACCACAAACTTGCTAAACATTATTAAGGTATGGCTGATAGTGCGCATGCTTATATGTCAATATAACGTTTCCCCTTATTGGCGGAACTCAAAAAATAGCTTGCGATATATCTCTATGGTGTATTACCTCCTAAACGTCAATTAATGTCAAACGTAAAACACAAAAGTCCTTGAAACATAGCAGTAAATAGCTTGCGATATATCTCTATGGTATATTACCTACTAAACGTCAATTAATGTCAAACGTCAAACACAAAAGTCCTTGAAACATAGCAAAAAATAGCTTGCGATATATCTCTATGGTCTATTACCTCCTAAACGTCAATTAATGTCAAACGTCAAACACAAAAGTCCTTGAAACATAACAAAAAATTCTTTTTTTCATTCTTTTGGGAATCAAAAACCACAATAATGTTTTTTATTTTTTATTTCGACGTTTCGGTAGCGTTCCAGCTACCGTTGTCAAGATTAACTAGCAATAAAATTGATAAAATAATTTTTAGCCCCTATCTGACACAACGAAAAAATATGACAACTAGACAATCAATAATATTTTGGAGTTTAAGACTACAAAACTTTGTTGTCAAATTTTATTAAGGTTCATTCATAGTAAATTAATAATAAATTGTGAAATAAAATATTTTATTTTATGACATTCTAACGATATGATAGTCTACTAGAAATGGAATCCAGTGAAGTGCACGTTCCAGGAACGGTTTTTTTATTGGGATAGCGCTTTTTTTAGCTTATTTTGGAAATGTTGTTAATAAAACGCGTTTGTTGTTACTTTTTTGTGTATGATCATTTTTGTTTTCAAAACATGTATAACTCAGTTTGGTGATTTTGTGTATTGAAGTGTGTATCGATTAACAACTATTCCAATGAATAAGAAAAAAGAATAAGTAATGCCACAAGGAACTTACAGAAGATATAACAAAAAATAGCCTGCGATATATCTCTATGGTCTATTACCTCCCAAACGTCAATTAATGTCAAACGTCAACCACGTCCTTGAAACATAGAATGAATGCAGTTATAGCAGGCATTTCTTTACGTCTATTTATTTTTATACATAAAACAATGAAAATAATAAATCAATAAGCTTGCTCTGTTGTTTTAAATAGAAAAATAACAAACTAATAAAATAAAAGCAGCTAAATGTTATAATATAAATGAATAGATTTGATTCGACGCAAGCTATTAGCTAGCGTCTTGAAATAAACCTATTACCCATAATTTATTTCTTAATATCCTGTAATAAAACAAAAATTAATGTGTTCATATTCGTTATAACTTTTCGTAAAACATAGAAAGTATTTAATTTTATTTATACAAATACGTAATAATTAAATATTGTGTTATTTAATACCTATACATTTTATTATGATTGATTTTCGGCTTTGGTAGTAATCACTGATGATTTATTTCAAAGTTTTTCATAAAAATTCATAGATTATAAGTTATATAAACGGCGAAAACAGGATTTAAGTAAATCGTTGTCTTGTTGTTGTTGCCAGCAAACTCTAAGCGGTTTTGGAACATAACCTCAAAGTTTCCAGGCTCGTAGCATACGCAAACTAGATTTTTATACCTTCTAAAACGATTCACCTAGTTTGTATTTATTAAAATGTTCTTGAACAAAGTAAAACTTAATAATTTTATAGATTACTCAATTTAAGTGAAAATATTCATCATGATTCAATGTACACATGCCCATACAACTTTCGTTTTTTAAATTTAAACTTCAGTTAAACCAGACATCAAACATTTAACATAGACAAACAAAATGCTTAAGAATGTATTTAACTTTCGACAAATTATGTATGCAAAGACAGTGTCATTAATAGCTGAAGTGAATTCACGGTAATTCAATGTTAGAAATCGCAATAATTATAAACAAAATTACACTGTAATGACACAGGTAATTAGTTGTTGACATTGACTTTTGACGTTTGAACCATAGAACTAATATAATATGAGTAGGAATACGCATGTCTCTGCGAAAACGTTCAATCAATGAAAACTAGATTACTCCGTGTTTATCAAAAGAACGTAAATTATGAAACGTCAAAAAGTAGTGTATGCTTTTTGTTGAATACATTTCAATTAAATAAGACCTATTATTAGAAATAAGTAGAAAATTGAGATACTTTCTATACACTTTTTTAATTAGCTTACATAATATTAATGATAAGAATCTAAGGTTCAATGTCACGATAGAAAACGATGAGGTTGAAGGTCGTAAGAATCCGGGCCAACGGATTTTTTTTTCTCTTTTACCATCCGATAACTGTTGGAACACCCGTCGAACGTGAGAGTATACGAAATAATTGCATATCATCGAGGAAATAGAAAGTTTAATTTTCATTTACAAGATGGAATCTACAAGGATCATCCAATTAATTATTTCCATTAAATTCTGGTACCTACTTTGATTAAGACTACACTATTTGCTAATTATTTCACTAGAACTATTTAAAAAGCTCGCCATTTATGCTGTGACGTATATACCCTAAAAGAGAAGTTAGCTACATAAGGGTTGACATAGAACCACAAAATTCTGGCCTCTTCTTTTTTAAAATCGTGATAAAGCTTTTATGTTGCGTTGCGTGAATGACTTTTATACATGAAATAATAGTCAATTTAAGTAAAAGACGTGCTTTTTGAATCATTTTACCTCAGAAAAGAATGTATTTAGACGTTTTTGTGACATTTGAAAAAAAACGCAATAAAATAAAACGTTTTGGTTAGATGGAATTTAAATACCGCAATAGACGATAATCGAGTTTTGTCATCTCACCGACAGCAGAGAACTATCAGGGGGATTTTTTTCTGTTTATTTATAGAGAAGAAGACCTTGTCCTATACCTATATCGAAGGATATGATGATCCTCTCGAATGACCAAGACCGCTAAAACAAAAAGTAATCAATTGGGCTTGGTCTATATGCTAGCATTGAACACACATCTTGAAGATTCGTGAACTAAAAATACAGGACTGGCTTCAACGATTTTTCTAAAATTACAAATCATTCTTTTACGCTTCTCCTCAAATCATTTGGACGTTGATTACGTTGTATTATCAGTATGCAGTTTGAGAAAATGAGTTGAAAAGGTTACCACGAAACATATACTTTATCTT
This sequence comes from Galerucella pusilla, assembly GCA_910591695.1. NCBI lineage: Eukaryota > Metazoa > Arthropoda > Insecta > Coleoptera > Chrysomelidae > Galerucella > Galerucella pusilla. Next base: position 6,737 of record CAJUYI010001497.1, read on the forward strand.
ACCTACTTTGGGGCACGGCAGAAAAAAATATTCTTATGGCTCTAATTTGCAGGTTCCTCGCCTAACCTAATCTTTCTACTTTTTGCCAAAAAAAAACGACAACATCTAAAGAGATTGACAAGTTAATTTGACATCTTAGAAAGTTCTTAAAACTAATTCACAGACTACTGAACGTAGTCAATCTTTACGTTTTCCAACGTACTAGCCCCAGACATTATCTGCCTCTGTCTGATTCTTAGAATATAGAACAGACAGGAAGGAGTCTTGTCATTCATTAGCTGTATAAGAAAATGCGACGGAAGTCGCCATTTGCAACACCCTAATTATGACTCGTATGTGAAGTTGACGTTGACTGACGTAGATTTTTTAGGTGTTGAAGGTGTAAAGACATATAATGGTTAGTTGTGCAGCTTGTGGTTATACCAAGACCACAAAAAATATAAAATAACAGCAATTTTTAAACTTCAAGTAAAACATAACATATTTAATACATTTGAATGAGCTACAATTTTAAAATTTACATATCCCATACCTTATACATATACAAACTGTACGCCACTGTCAAAACGGAACCGACTATTCCGCCATTTGCAGCCTCCTATTTTTGGACGCAACCTTATTTGGTAAATGCTCCTTCCTGTCTGGTCTTCTAAGGTCAGTGTGGCCAACACAAAGTTTTTTTTTTATGACAAGAATGACAGTTAAGGTCTACTATTCAAAGCATAAGATTTTTGCATGTTTTTTATCATTGCAAACATCTATATTGCTTTATTAAAATAATGAATACACCCCCGAAGCGTATATCTTGAAATTTAAAATGACTTTTTAGCTGAATACTCAACATATCAGTGGCCAATAATTTTAGGAACTTTTGGCATGTCATCATTTCATTTCTGTTATTCTGTCACTATTTATGTCAGATGTCAGTGGAAAAAGTAATTAGAAGAATAGAGATACAACTAACTAGAAATGCTACAAAAATCTAATCGAAAATGGACATACACAATTAAACGAATATCAACAAAAATAAATATAACTGACATTTGACATAACTAGTGACAGAATAACAGAAATGAAATGAACTCCTCTATTGTATAATGCTCAAGACATCTTAGTGCAGTGTTGTAAAAGCTACTCATCTTTGACTTTTGTTAATCTTTGTTAACTTTGTTAACAACTAATGATAAAAATGCCATTTCACAGAAAATTTATTTTTTCTCCGATTGGCAGCAAATATTAATTTTGCTGACACATATCAATCAGCAAAGTATTACTTTTCCTGCCTAGGCAGCAAAGTGATTATACTCAATTGGAATAAAACATTTGACGTAAACATTTATTAGCAATTATTAAATAACACTTTTAACAAGAATTTAAAAACATATGCTTAGTTGTTATTAACATTGATGGTAAAATTACTACAATTTTGAACGAATAGGCCACCTTTTCTTTCCTCAGATAATTTTCAAACATGCAAATATTTTGAACAATCGGAGAAAAAGTTATATGTTCAACTCGGCAGCAAAGTAGATTGACTGCCTTACCTGAATTCCTAGCCTCGGCAGTCAATCTAGTATTTTGCTGTCTAGTTAAACAAATAACTATTGTTGGAACTATTATATTTTGTCAGTATCGTTGTGTATCTTGTTTGTTTCATATATTTTTCAAAAAACACTACAAAGCATAACCTCAAATTTGATTGACCTTTGTTTTGTTGTACACGGGACCACAAATATACGGATTCTGCTATGGTTGGTCGACTCAAGGTCGATAGGCGTGTCTGGGACTAGTACGTCACTCAGTATCACAGCAATAAGAGCAGCAATTACAAATGACTGTATGTTTGAAATCAAAATTATGTAATTTTATTAAATTATTTATATTACGAGTATAAAACAAAATATACTTCACGGAGATGACGATTATACTGTTTTTGAAAATAACTGTTCTTTTCCCACTGTTTTCGAAAGTATCACTGATCCGGAGCTGGTTTAAAATGAAGACGGCCTTATTGAAAAAAGACAAGGTTGCAAAAAAAAATTACGAGTGGTAATACACTTTCCTTATTTGATCGCAACGAGTTTTACCACTTTCAAGGTATCACAAAATTCAATTAACAAATTTTAAGTGATGGTACTATTACTATTTAATTAGCCTGTCAATAGATATGTTTTTTTTTTATTATTATTAGGTATTAACGCTTGCAAGTGCATTTCTTACATCATCTTTTATTATTACCTTTCAGTGACAAGATTATTTTCAAGAATCTATTCGACGGATTTAGTTGAAATTTGGTACACATATGAACCTCTGCGACCCAAACACGTACCTTCAACTTATTTGAATTAATTTTAAATATAAGGGTTCTTTTTTAAGGGTAAAATAAAAAAAACTGAAACAAGTTATTTAGGCAAGAAGATCTCCAGATACACTTTCCCAAATCACCTGGTATTTAAATAAACTACCTGTACATTTTTCAAGACAATTTCTTAAATGTTATGCATTCCGCAATTTCATTTACAGGTTGACAACCTTTGTGTTGAAGTGTTACTGTTGCAGCAAGGTCAATGCCAAGAAACAGGATATACAGATCGGTTATTTTGTCACTATACCAACCAGAATATAACATAGGTACAAGGCGTTTACAAAATAACAATACATCTGAAATTTTTGTTAATTTAAATAACAATCAGACTACAAAAGGGTTCAATAAAATTCGAAGTCCAAACCACAATATTTAATCTTGTCCAGCAAAAGACAATTAGGTTGCTACTAGTTTCGGTACATAATTACCATCATCAGGCCACAATAGAAATAGAAATGGTACACTTGATATAAAGATCTCAAGAAATTATGTTAAACTTTAAACAGCACTACTTTTCAAGTAATGTAACAGGATGTTCAAAGTTGAGAATATAAGATTCTCAAAAATTACAATCAGAATATTTGTTGGTAACTTTGACGTTTGACAGTTTCGACGCACTTTCTACAGTTTTCTATTGTTGAAAGTTTAGTTCTTTACGTCAGGTTAGGTTTGAGCGACCGGGGGTCGCAACGCAAAAGATCTGACCGTTACGTTACGTTGCTTCGTTATGAGCCTTACTTGCGTGCGTCTGCTCTCTCCTGAATCTCTCTCTCGTTTACGATGCAGCGATTTATATGCTTCGGCCGGGAATCGAACCCGGGCCGCCCGCGTGGAAGGCGAGCATTCTACCACTGAACCACCGATGCTACATTAAAATTCTATGCAAAGCTGGTATTCGCAGTGCTGGTGATCTACTTGAATTTGTTCGGATAAATTTTTACTATTATTTCCATAATTTTTTTGCGCGATTGGTCTTTTTTATTTATTTACAGCATCGGTTGTCAGGACGGTAGGTTGTGTTTACTGGTTTCTAAGTTTAACACGTCGGTAAGTGATTTACTTACCGTTCAGACGTCGAAAAGTAATAATTAGCATAAAAACAATTTCACCAAAATGCAAAATATATTGTAAACTGATCGAGAAGTATAAATGTCACTTTTGACATTGCGTTCATTTCGAAGAAATTTAAATTATTTTATTCGGAATTTATTTCAATACGATCGCGCAAAAAATGGTATAAGCATCTCGAACATTAAGGGTAATTACAACGTTTGCATGTAGATTCCTCTCGTAAAATTGGACAAAATGATATGAGGATTAAGGGGTCTAGCACACTTACTTTACGAAATACAGGGTGTTGAAATTTTGAAAACTTGAATGTTTTAATTCGTTAACTTTAAAATGGAATGGTTAAATTGATTTAACATTTGGTAGGTTGTTTTTAAATGTTAAAGGGCATATTTTGATAGAAAGTTTAATCCAGAGTAAAATAAATTCTTATATTAATATGTGTATTTATTTATTGATTCAAAAAATTTTTGCTTAAAAGAAACCAAAGTTCCTACCGTGTGTCCCGTGACACGTTCTACCTTTTTTTTCTTTTTCTCGGTAGTTGTTGAACGCATGTTTAAAGATTGTTTCACTTTGTATTATTAAAAGTCGTAAAACTTTTCATTGAATTCGTTTTTATGGGTTGTAAATAACCAAAAGTTCGACAAAATAATGTTTATGTAAAGATACACGATTATTTTATTATCATAAACACTTTCTAATTGTTCAAAATACTTTAGAAATTTTAGGTGTATACCTTCGGTATGATTCATTGTGTATTGATGGTTCCGGGAGACATTAAGACACTCTTATACTAATATGGACCAAAATGGAATACTGTAACACAACAAAATAAAACCCTTCCTAACAAAACTGACATTTTTTTCAATTAATTTCCATATAACCCTCGTAAGTTCAATAAAATTTACATTTTTTCAACTGGAAAATATTTAAGATTAGTACCCTCTGTATAAAAAACGTATAGATCTGCCACTGGTAAAAACGTTAACTCGAAAAACAACACACGATAGTGATAGTGGTCAAAAGTCAGTGGAAGCCTCGACTAACGGCTACAGATGAAGCTAAAAGAGGGGGGAATTCTTTCCCCTTGGGGCAAAATCGACTCCAATCTAGGTTAGGAAGCCGTGGGGATGTAGGCCGAGTATATACGCCGATTCCATGTCCAACTGACAGTTCATTCATAGTGCTTCTTCGCCGTAGCTCTTTGGAATATTATTTGGTAAGTTTTTAGTGCTTCGGTGTTCTCATTTTTGATTCTCGCTTGCTCGAGCGTTGAATTCTCTCGTATACGAGGGTCAATGAGAAAGTAGACAGTGAAGTGTTGGAGTGGAAATTTATTTTTTAGTGATTGCGGGTAAAAAATTTTACTGAAAATAAGTTGAAGTCAAACTTTTTATGAAATTATTTAATTCCAACTGATTATTATCATCTTTTGTCGCGTTATTTTGGTAATAAACTAAAATTTTTGGGATTTAAAGGTTTTACATTGTAAATTTATTTATTACAATCAAATTTTTGTACTTATAGTATCATTTGAAGTTTTTTAAAAGGTACTAGAGCACTGGAAAGAAGTCCTAACCTTGTCATAATTCTTTTTTTATCAAAAAATATCAGATAGAAATTTCTATACCCAACTTATTCAACATCTCGCAACCCCTTTCGCTAGGGATACGTCCCCAAAAAAATTTACACTTCCTTCTATTTTTTATCCATTTTTTCAATATTATTTTTCCTCAACAGTTTCTTTCAGTTCCCAATCAATTTTTTTCGACTTCAAGTTTTCATTTTTTTTTTAAATAGTCATAACTGTTGATTTAAATTAAAATTTAAATGTATAGAACAGTTAAACTACTGATTTGCGGTGTTGTGTGTATAAAAAACCGCTAATTTGTTTCATAAATCAAAAATTTGCAGTTATAAACTTGTTTGGACAAATTACAGTTTGTTTTCAATATAATTGAAAATTTTTTAAAAAGGATTAACGGTATTTTGATGGGTCAAATAATACATTTTTCGGTGATTTTGTGTAATAAAAAATTACGATTTTCGGTCAACATGTTTTTTACGTTTATACAATCTGTCCCCACAAGCTGGAAACATATGGAAAACTTTTTTATTATCAATTTTAGAAAAAAAAGTTATAGATAAAAAATTTGCATATTCCTCGGTGGTCGAGTAGTAAGCAAACCAGACTCTCACGTGGTAGACCCGGGTTTGATTCCCCGTGAAAAAGTTTTTTTTTATTGTTAATTTTATTTTTAAATAATTATTCTGCTTGATATTAATAACGACAACAGGTAGACGTTTGAATATTCATTATTATAGATAATGGTACGGTACCCTTCATGAGGGAGTCCGACTGGCAACATCTACTTATAACAGCATTGTATATATAAAAAGGGAAACCGTAGCATTATACAAATTGGACATTCAAGAACTGTACGTTTACCACACAAAAAATTAGTGGAAACATAAAATTGAATTGTTAAATTTTTAATTTGAAGTTATATTACAGTTTATAGAAATTTTTATTTTCTAGATTTGTTCTTAAGTGAATCGTAGAAAAAATATGCTGTTTGACTCGTGTGGATTGTCCATATCGCACTTGAACGATTGAGCACTCCGCTTACGGCGTTGTGCTCAAACTTCGTCCTCGTGCGATATGGCCATCGTTTATTTATTTATTTATTTATTTAACGGATTCACCAAGTCATTATAATAATTATAATATTACAGTGAACTAATTTAAGAATCTAATAATCTAATAATCTAAGCATACATTTCTAATTGAGTTCTTAAACATATCCAACAGTTATTCATTGTCTAGGTCCCTAGTTTCTGTAGGGAATTGCCAGATCCAGACGACACGCCTGCCAACATCCTTGAAACTTTATTTTTTGGCTATATGCTGTCCTCTAAATATCCGTCGGTAAATATGATACTCTTCCATCCACAATGGCGCCTATTTTTCTATTAAAAGAATTAGCTCATCAAGAGCTCGAGAAAATTTTTGGGATAGATCATTGCAGTACAGGTTCACAGCATTTTCTGAGATCCACTTCAAAAATTGTTCATATTCTTTTTCGTGATTTGAAATCCAATGTCAATATGGTCAATTTTACAATATGGCGCTGGGCTAAGTTCGCACTAGTATGAAATTCACTTATTTTTGTGTCCGAGAACTCTTAAGCGTCTTCTTGTTGTGTACTTCCCCACAGACCGAGAACTCCTTAGAGCGACGCGGTTAGAAATCGCACCTGTCAGTTTGGTTTGAATATTTTGTGGTTAGAATTTAGATTGGTATGTATGACCACAGAGTACACCATCTAACAAGAGGCGGAAGAAAGTAGTTTTCGTGATGGCAAATTTGTGTGCACATGCGTGAATTAATTTTAGTTTATCTGTCAATGTCAAGTCGACACTTCCGTTCATTCCCCTCAGTTCACCGTGTATTATTTTGGGATTAGGTTAACAATGAGCCACTTCTCATTACACACATGAGATTAATAATAAGGTGTTCTCATGTTAGTAGTTAAAAAAATATTCTATAGACCTAGTTGGGAGGGATTTTCATCAACACTACTATTTTTCTTAGTGTAGTGTTACTTTTCTCAGTGTATCAAGTAGTTTATGTGTCAATGCCTTGACGTATTTCCGCTCAATATCGTGTAAGTCCGACTTCAAAGGAACCGACAAAGCTTTCGTCTCTTGTTAGATGGTGTACTCTGTGGTATGACTATGAACGTTTATCAAATTTTTAATTTAAAAATAAATTAATTTCCTTCTACTATTCAAATTTAAAATATTATTGAGCTTATTTGTGGTAGATTGGCGTGCCTAAAGGGTTTTTATAATTTTTCTGTTTAAAAATCTTGGCGCCAGATTCATTAATGCTGGACCTTAGTTATAAATATTCTAAAATTCATCTGAAACTCCTTAAAAGTACTTATAGCTGGGAATAACTCCTTCAAAGTAATCTTTACACCTTGGATGTGTTCTTATATTTCATTTCATTATCCGACTCGCTTTCTGAGTCGGAATGTACTGCAAGCAACTGTTTTCCCAATGTGAGCGCAATCAATGCGACACGATTTTTATTCATATTATCTACTCTACATTTAAAATAGAAAAACTTAAAAGTTGAACAATTATATTTAAAAAAGTGAGTATGGTTATAGTTGACAACCACAAGAAGGTAAATCCGTTCGAGAACTCATTCAATGGAGCGTCGAACTACGATCGCCCTTTACCCCAACAATCAAGTGCAAAATTTCAGTTTTGAACAATAAAAACAACAATCTGCACATTCAGAATTACCAACAATTTGTACCTCGTATAAGCAAACAATTTGTCATGAGAACGTTTTACGTCACTTTAATCGACAATTAATATCGCAAGATCCATTTAAAGTGAACATTAGAATAAAAATATAATAAAAATACAAAACTTTTACTTCGCAACAGTCATTTGTACATGCTCGTCTTACTTTTATCTCTTACAACATAAGTAGTTATTAACAACTTCTCCATCATCTGCTTCCTTTGTCCGTAGTCTAATATTAAATAAAATTGTGCAAGACACTCGAAGATGCGCTAAATGCTGTGTGAATATAATCATCCTAATTATTATCAAATCTTGATTTATCTATCTAATGCAATAAGTGCATTAGGTTTGGTAACCTTCCTCTCTAATATTGTACCACAAATCTACACACTTATAGCTTGGCAAACCTAACTGAAGCTAGCAGCATGGAAACATGGCCGTTATCTGTCATAAACGTACCAAATGGCATACGGTTTTTTTAATTATTCCTTCGCTTAAAGATATTGCAGATTGTTATGCTTTTCTCAGAAATTCTGTTTGAACCACGCTGGTATTGTTTCCCATTCCCCACTTAATCCTTAAGTATCTTCTGTTCCTTGTGGCATTACTTATTCTTATTTCTCTTATTTTTTTGAGAATCAAACCACAATAATGTTTTTTATTTTTTATTTCGACGTTTCGGTAGCGTTCCAGCTACCGTTGTCAAGATTAACTAGCTTTCCTTCTTATCCCCTTCTAAGGGATAATAAGGAAGGTTTTTAGAATAAACTTTTGATTGTTTTTTAAATATTTTCAATGTAAAATATGTAGCTATTTACTGTTAAGTTTCGCGCTCGTCTAGATTCTTATCTCCTGGTCTATGTTGCCATAGAAGTACCTACATTAGTATAGTGTCTGCCAGATACGATGACTTCGGAGTATTACATAAAGTAGATAATTTAATGTGAATCTAGGTTACCATGTAAAACGTTTAAATCTGCGGGTTATTAAACTGGTGAGAGGAAACTAAATACAATTCCCACATTGTCTTTTATAATGAAATTTTCAATAATTATGTTACATAAGATGTGCATTTTAAAGTCGTTAAATTTTATCTTTTTCGTTCATGAATAAATTTAACTTTTGCTGTCATGTGTCATTTAATTTGCGTTTGTTTTTGTTAGAGCTAAATACCTACTAGTTCTATGGTTAGATCCAACGAAACAAATAAATCTGTACACTTCTTCTTTTTCATTTATTGGTTAATATCCCCAAAGGATAAGTTGCCAACTTTTTTTTAATTACAAATTCTGGGTTTAAGCTACCCGTGTCGATGAAAGCGTTGTTTTACAAGCTAATTAATCTATAATAGAGTAATTAATGATGTAATGTAAATTGTTATATTTATTACATATTAGAAAATAATAATAATAGTAAATTTCGTCATGTAACGTTAAAATTATATACTACAATACCACATCTGCCGCAATAATTAAGACATAATATTTCCCTTTCTATTATTACTCATGAAAAAGTATACAGGATGGGTCTGAAACTTTTTCTCGTATATATTGCTTTGGCAGATGCATTTTTTCATCATATGAGTCTTGTTAGTTCGTGTATCTTCGAAGACTAAGGGCCACCATGAATAGAATTTAAACGGAACCACTTTGGAACTATCCTTGTACGTCCTTCTGGTATCATCTTGCTTAAGAACTACTATAAACCTGAAAATACCTCAATTACTTGTAGACAGCAGCCTTTATGATTTTAAATTTAGCGCCATTTCAACTTTTCGTTGACTTACTTTCCGGTAGCTGTCTAAGTGGCTGTCTAAGCGAGGCCATCCTTGCACTCTGTGGTCCCGGTCGCCATAGTACATTTTCTACTTGATTTTTATTGAGAGCCTCTTGTGTGGCTGTCCAAACGAGGCCATCTTTGCACTCTGTGGTCCCGGTCGCCATAGTACATTTTCTACTTGATTTTTATTGAGAGCCTCCTGTGTGGCTGTCTAAACGAGGCCATCCTTGTACTCTATGGTCCCGGTCGCCGTCGTACATTTCCTACTTGCTTTTTATTGAGTTTTATCAAAAAGGGGGCGTCCATTAATTACGTGAGGTGTTCTAGGGGGGGAGGGGGTCAAGCTAAATCTTTCCAAATCTCACTTAAGGGGGAGGGGGGGTCTTGGCAAATATCACGTAATTATTTTTCTCGCAGAAAGCGGTGTAAAGTTGCGTTTTAAAAAAAATTACGTTAATATTCACAAATACTAGTCTTGGCTAGTCTTCAATAAAACCCAACACGTTTACAGTCCAAATGAAGGTTTTAAATAATCTCGCGTGAGATTAGGGGAGGGGGGAGGGAGTTGAGGAAAATCTCACGATATCTCACCAAGGGGGGAGAGGGGGTCGAAAAATTCTCAAAAATGCCTCACGTAATTAATGGACGCCCCCAAATACAAATTTTTTCAACGCCTCAAATTGTCTTTTCTAAATTATACGCATAAGTATGTTTCTGTTTTTATCTATTTTTACTGCACTATAAATTTGACTGGACTATAAACGTTACAAACTGATAACTATTATTCTTGTTGGAGAATGTGAACCATCATCAACAGAATAATAACACAATGCTTTTGTAAATTGCATAACTTCATCTAAATGGAATAGAAGCATACTAGTAGTCGATTATTGCAAGTGAAAATCAGTGATTGTTGAGAAAGAACAGATTGGGCATTAAATGCGTGGGAACTGTACATTCTTTGTTTGGATTCATCCAACTAAAACACGGTTTTTTATATCGGAAGGACAATCACATGAGAATTTTTTCAACCACTACTCTAGATAGCTTATTTTGCAAAGATATTTGGGAGCTTTTTAAGAACTTTCAATTGATTTAAATATTCTTTTTACTGCTATGCTTTTTCAGCGTAAAAACTTAATGGAAAATATTATTTAATTTTTTAATAATGATTATCTAATTACATTCAGTTATTATTCAAATCGTCGCCAGCATGTTGAAAGGTTATTCGGAAAAGTAAAAGTTTTATCCACCTGCATGATGCACACAACAGTCCAAAAAAAAAAAGGTAAATTGCCTTCATAAAATAGAATCGGCAGGAGAAAATTTCACGCTATAAATGAATGGTATAAAAAAGCAACAGCATTGACATACAATTATGAAATATTTAATGAGTTTCTGTTTGTATCTTTTGTTGAAAATGAAAACAAAATTGAACGACTGATTAAGAGAAAAATACAAATTTCAATCTGGCACCTGGCACTCTTCTTTTTTATTGGCCTGTATCTGTCAAACAAAATTGACAACTTTTACCAATAGAGGAGTTCAGTCTAAGGTCAGTATGGCCAACAAAAAGTGTTTTTTTTCTGACAAGAATGACAGTTAAGGTCTACCATTCAAAATATAAGATTTTTGCATGTTTTTTATCATTGTGAACATCTATACTACTTTATTAAAATAATGAATACACCCCCGAAGCGTATATCTTGAAATTTAAAATGACTTTTTAGCTGAATACTCAACATATCAGTGGCCAATAATTTTAGGAACTTTTGGCATGTCACCATTTCATTTCTGTTATCTGTCACTAGTTATGTCAGTGGAAAAAGTAATTAGAAGAATAGAGATACAACCAACAAGAAATGTTACAAGGATCTAATCGAAAATGGACATACACAATTAAGCGAATATCAACAAAAATGAATATAACTGACATTTGACATAACTAGTGACAGAATAACAGAAATGAAATGGTAACTTGCTAAAAGTTCCTAGAATTATTGGCCACCGATATGTTGAGTATTCAGCTAAAAAGTCATTTTAAATTCCAAAATATACGCTTCGAGGGTGTATTCATTATTTTAATAAAGCAATATAGATGTTCGCAATGATAAAAATCATGCAAAAATATTGTTTGGAATGGTAGACTTTAACTGTCATTCTTGTCAGAAAAAAACAATTTTTGTTGGCCACACTGACCTTAGACTGAACTCCTCTATTGATTTGACAATGTCTTGAAGTTCTGCCAACCTGTAGGTTGTAAATTGCCCTATTCATTAAGTATAAATAATTGTTTGTGAATGTCTCATGGCTCTGACCGTGAAGCAAACTGTTTTTCGACCACCCTAACCTATAACTTCACATTTTTCTTAAAAATCTATAAAAGAGAAACTAGTGAAAACCGAAATTAAATATTTAAACAATTACGCTAAGCTATTTATATCCTGTTATTTAACGACGAAAAAAAAAGAAACTTAATAAACAATTCTTCGGGTGTCTTAAGAATGAGTCCGTAAAAACCGCAGATTTCACTGCCAAATACCAAGCCTATACAATGTCACACAAACAGCGAGTTTGTTTACATCGAGTTCAACGTGAAAGTTTTCAATTTCTCACAATTGATTATTAGCAAAAAAGAATTTAATTATTTAATAAAAATAACAGTAATTACAATGGAATTTTTTTCAATATAATATAAAGGATAATTTCAAAACTTTGCAAAATAAAGTGAAACATGTTCACAACTATTAAATAGTTTTCTGGGCACTTTATCCACTGTGATATTACCCAATAAAGGATAAAGAAGAAGAAGTATTAAATAGTGTTAAGTATACGGATCTTCTTTTTTTGGATTTTCTTGCCCTTACCAACCAGGAAGTCTGAGCTTGTTGTAAAAAGAAAATTTAATGTTTCCTCAGTCTAAAAGTGATGTACCTATACCTTCTCACTTAAAGAAAACCAACTTTGTTCACACTAATTATCGATTTCAAAGTATTCTAATCAATCAAATTTCTCTTTAGACGCAAACTATTCCTATTTTCACGCTTTTTATCAACAAATATTAGTTTATTTTCAAAACTTTCTCTCCCAATCATTTGAACAGATCAAATATTTATGTTTCAACGAAGATCCGTGCTTCTAAACCAGACATCTACAAACACAAGACGGCCATAAATTTAATTGTGAAAGTTTATTGTTAACATAAATCGTATTCGAAAGGTGCAACAATGTTTCAAACAAACCTTCGTTCATTTAAATAACCCATTTATATAGTCTAAACTTTGTTCCGTTTGATTTTTATTAATCGAAATTCCAAAAAATATATCGCCATACTTTATTTTTAATTTCTACAGCTCCTTATTATAAAAACTCTAGTTTCTCATTAAGCTGATTTATTGGTAATATTTATTCCACTGAAGAATCTTCAATGTTTCAGAGTATTGACCGTGAAAGTCGTCCGTAAAACTTGAATTCGCCTGAGGCTAACCATTAACCTCGATATGTGTGAGACCACTAGCACCAGACCATGATATGTGACACATAACCGACATCTCGTTTATATTCAAGAGATGTAATGGAAGCGGAATCATATTAATTAATAAAAAAAACACAATAGTACGGAGTGATCTCAAAGTAGACACCGTTTCATTAAGGAAGAAGCCACCTGAATCTAGAAGCTGCGCGTAGTCTTATGCTAAATGGAGAACATACAGAATTGCTCATATTTCTAAATGCACAAATCAGGCTTATACAGAAGTCACAGTATTCTGGGAATGACCTCTGACATAATGCCTCCAACAGTAAACTACGACCTGCCTTATACCGTCCTAATTCCAAATAGAGATGAATGGGTCCTCCGTAAGGTTGAACTATTAAGAGCAGACAGCTGTTGGTACACAGACGGCTCAAAAACACCCTCCGGCTCTGGTGCAGGTGTATTCGGGCTCAGACCTAGGACAGAAATTTCAACCTCTCTAGGATCCTATGCAACCGTACTTCAGGCGGAAATGTACGCCATTGTTTCGTGTGTGGAGAGAGTGGAGCAAGCCAATCTCATACATAGAACAATAAAAATTTTCTCGGACAGCCAAGCGGCTTTAAAAGCACTTAGCTCTCACGTCGAAATTGGTTTTAGACTGCCAAAAAACACTCTCCTTAATAGGAGAACTCGATAAAGTATTGCTGGTCTGGATCCCTGGCCAGGCAGACTCTCTTGCAAGGGAGGGAGCTGCACGTGTTTCGGTCGGACCAGAACCTACAATAAGTTTTGCCAAACAAATACCTGGACAGCAAGAAGAGCTTTAGATTGCTGGCATAATGTACCAGGATTGATTCATTCAAAGGCTTTTAGAAGAATGTCTCCAAGCAAATGTTAGACTACAGCAGGCATGACCTACGTTGTCTAACAAGCAACTGTCATCTGAATCATCATATGCTGAAACTTGGACTGTCAAAAGACCCGACTTGCCCTCTTTGTCTGGAAGATGATGAAGCAGCAGAGCATATACTTTGTGCCTGCCCCGCCGCGGCTCGAATCAGGTATTATATCTGATGTTTGGCAGGGTCTCTCTCTCGCCTGCTAAATTTGTTTGGTGAAATCTGAATAGGTGTGAGCCACAACAGACTCTTGCCGGTCGCAATGGAGTGCCTTATAAACCCACTCACCACAAACCTAACCCAACCTAGGCTTCTTCCCTAACGAAACGGAGTCCACCACAATAAAATGTGTAGAAATACTTTTATGTCATTGAAATCCATCAATTTTTAACCTTTTGTATTCCAAAATAACCATATTTTCTTTGTTACAGATCAAATATGTTGAGGGAGTTAACTTTACTCCTCATAGGAGCCGTACTAGTTATGGCTCAAAGAAGATTATCTCTTCCAGATCCAAGAAGCTGTGCTAACAGTAAGTTTATGTCACTTATATATTATAATAAATGGAATTTTAATAAATTTGATCAATTTAGGGGTACGCCATGCAACATACAGAGACGCTAGAGGAGTTACACATTCGTACTTCTTCAGTTGGGAGCACGGACCCACAAGAGGGTTAGAAGTTGATTGGCTTGACGCTAGAAACATTTGTAGAAGACATTGTATGGACGCCGTTTCTTTGGAAACCCCACAAGAGAACGAATTCGTCAAACAAAGGATAGCTAGAGGTAGAAATACATATGTATATTGAAAAATTCTTAGCCTACTATAAAATTTTAATGTTTAACCCTTTTATGATGATGTCTCGATACTCCAATTTTTCGATTTTCATCATTTCGGTGGAAATCTCTCTTCTTTTAATTTATTGCGTAACTCTAGTTTAGTTTTTTGACCAACTTCACACTGACACTTCTAATGAGTTATTGTTCGTTGCTATCGTAACGCAATATTTTGTTTATGCTTGGAACTGGTCTAAGCTAACTAGATATCATTTTAGTTTAATCGATTCATTGATAATGGAAAAATTACAGGAAACGTTAGATATATCTGGACCTCTGGTAGAAAATGCAACTTCGCTGGTTGTGAAAGAAGCGACTTACAACCACCAAATATTAACGGATGGTTCTGGTCGGGATCCGGTGCTAAAATTGGACCCACGACACAAAGAAATACCGGGGATTGGAGTGCTACAGGAGGTTTTGGACAAGCTCAGCCTGATAATAGAGAAGCTGCACAGGTAAGAATTAACAGTAAAAAAATAAGACTGAAACGGCTGTCAGTCTCTACTATAGCTTTTTTCTCCCGTCGAAATTGCATAAAAGTCTGTCTTATTCATCTTACGGATTTTATTTGGAAGTTATGATTAAACGCAATAAAAGAAAACACAAACTGTGAGTATGACCCGCATGATAAGACTTTGCATTTGACTTATAGCTTGGCACGTAGCGTAGGATGTGTCATCTATTCGGATTTTATTCTATGAATTGAAAATTTAAGGTTAATAGATGCCTTAGGCCAACACGAGTTCTCAAAATATTTGCATAGTAAATGTAAACAATAAATAATTATTCAGAAACCGATGTAAATAAAGATTGCAAGGTTTTATATCGTGAAAAATAGACTGGTATAAACAGAAAAGCCTTATTTTAGTTACAATTTAGAGTTCATATAATAATAAGAAAAGCACAAATAGAATGATAGATGTAGAGATGGTAGATAACGCATTACAAATTTGAAAATTACTTTTCAAAAAGCAGACGTTCACAAAGAAACAATATCTTTATATATATTGGTAATTTTTTTTCAAAGAAATCTCGTCACTGATTGATTTCAAGTAACGTAAAAGTGCCTAGATGAATCATAGAATTGGATTGGTTTTAATTATATTAACATATATTTTAAAAGCTGGGAAAAAATTCTCAACTGTATTATGTAGATATTTCTCCGGTTAGATGCTAAAGGAAAAACAATGTCTATAACGTCAATCTACATGTGGACCCTTAGGGCTTTTATTAAAACCAGTTCCAATCGGGTCATTGGCTTAAATCTATAAGATGAAGAAAACATTCATCAACCAAAAATGACCGTTATTTTCATTAAATATGTTCTTTCTTTCAGGGTAACGATGAATCTTGTCTAGCTATCCTCAATAATTTCTACAATGACGGCATCAAATGGCACGATGTTGCATGTCACCACGTCAAACCATTCGTATGCGAAGACAGCGAGGAGCTTCTTAACTTTGTAGCTTCCAGAAATGCAGGAATTCGTTTATAAATAAAAGCATTTGTAAATTCTTAGAAAAAAAAACATCTAGTACCTTTCAAAATGGCCAAATACTATACACAGAAAGACGATATTTATTAAATCAATATTTTTTACATATTTTGAATCACCCAGTAATCTAAATGGACTGCAAATATTTTATTTAGCTTATCAACGATGTTGTTCATTGCATTTTATATTACTAATGATGTACCGGAAGTAAATTGTTTGAAACAACAAACGTTTATTTAAATATTGTTATTAGATTTGGTCATTTATTTATATATCATTATACTTTCCTTCATTTTTCTTTTTTCACATTTCCCTGTACTTTTTCCATCCAGCTTCGCTTGTGAATATTAGCTTTATTTTGTGTTAGATGTTAGTTTTGTATCTATTTTAAATTATATTTAATGTATAAGAAAACTGTGTTTTATTCATAAAATAGTATTTTATGGTTTTATTTTTGGTATAGGTATTATGTCGTAAATAAATGCCTAATATCATCATCACAGAATATTCCACAGCAACAGATGAGACACGTCATGTTGATATTTTTATAATAAATAATACAAATTTCACTTACATTTACGTCTCGTCAAACCAATATCCCACCTGATAACAGCTCTAAGGAAACAAAACTTGTATTTTTTCTTTAATAATTAATATTAAATGAAAGAATCACAAATCTACTAATCATAACATCCATTTCCCTTAGACCCTTGGCAAAGTCGAAACCACAGAATACACCATCTAGATGGTGTACTCTGTGGTAAAAACGCCAAATGGCCGACATCCGGCTGTCATGGCGTGAAAAATGGCCGCCTACATCATCATAAACACAGAATTTAAAAAAACTAGATTTTCAAAAGGCTTCTAAAAAGGTTCTTAATTTAAATTTAAATGTTTCTTTTGGCTTTAGATTTAGTATATTTCTTATAAAAGCCCTACCAAAATAAAACAATCATGCAATTGACTTTCTTTTAATACCTATTTCATTTCACAATATTAACAACAGTAAGTATTGCCTAAATATATAGTTTGAGACTCACAACCTATTTCAACAAGCCTAAGTAACAAATTTATTAATCTAATTGTTACAAAATAACCAAAAAACTGGAAACAAACCAAATTTTATTCAAAACCTTAATTTTATTCTTAAACTATTCCAAAACGAACAATAATATCCTGAGTTAATACAAAAAAAAGGATGGCACCATGTCCTTAACAAACTAGATCTCATTATTATCACATTCTTACTTCTACTACAATTTCAATAAACCAAAATAATAATTGAAGTAATATCTTAACTTAACAATAACTCATAATTAGGCAGGATAAAAAGAAAGACCTTTTATGAGAGTACCGTTGATTTCAAAAAATGTAACAGACCTTTCTTTATTCTCGCATAACAGTTTATTACTCATATAATAACAGTGTAAGGGAGTGGAACCTTTTGCATTTGAACTATTAAATGAAATTTTAAAATAATATAAATAGTTAGGTTCTAGAACGGCCAAATTGTTGAAATTCAAATAGTAATCTTGTGAACTGTAAGGTATTAATACATTAAACTTCATCGGTTCTACTACATTTTTTTCATTATCACATAAACAAATCCGAACGCATACTTCACCGTCGTAAAAAGGTTTCTTAGATGCACATGGTGGCTCCATGGGTGGAGTAATGGATATACCGAAAAGAATCATGCTTCTGTCTACTATGAAACCTGATGCAAATTCTTCATTTTTAAGTAGATCCACTCTACAAGCTATTTTAAATTCTTTTCTAAGCCGGCAGAATTTAGGTGTAATATGTGTTGGTTTTCTCAGATCATATGGTTTTTTGGACAACTCTAATATACTATTTAGTGATACTAAAGTTTCTCTTACTATATCATCTTCGATTTGTTGGAAATTTTCTATATTGTAACAGTCTTTTTTAAAATGAGAAATAAGTTTTTCTTCTTCTAGTATATTAACTATATTATTCGATAACATTTCTTGTTGACGAAGTTCACACTCAACTACACCCCATTGTATAACTTTAATTAGCAAATCAAACGAAGGAGATGATATTCGATCTAAAATATTCCGCATAGTACTTGGTTTTATATGATAATCACAGAAAAAGACACCATTTATGTAGTTAACCATGTCTTCGAAACATTTCCTCTTGATATCCAAGAGTTCGTACATTTCCGCATATTCATAGCTAAGAGGTAGACTGTTCATAGTTAAATTATTATTTATATATTTGAGACAAGCAAGTATCAGATCTTCCAAGAGATATTTATTTGCTATGTAAAATAAATTCCAAGCATTAAGCACCGAATAAATTTCGATATGTTCTCTATAAATATGTTCGAGCATTTGGTTGAATTCTTCAATGCTAATATCGGAAATTTCGATTACGTCCTGGGCCATATCACCATAAAACATCTTTTCAAACACTGGGCTGCTACAAGCTAATATCAACTTGTGTGCCTTAATTTCAATTCCGTCGATTTTAAAAGTACAATCAACATGTTGCTTCTTCATGAAAAATGTTACTAGGCGATCTTTTTTAGAAAAATGAGCGCCTAAATGCTCTTTCAAAATGCTCTCTTTACCCATTTAGAAAACAATAACAATCTTCCACTCGCAGGTACGACGTTACACAATAAATTAGAAAATTTCGACTTACCACGATGAATAACTACTAACAAAGTCGCACCAACTAACTAACACATTAGATGATTATTAAATTTGTTTACAAGCCTTGAACTATGACGGCTAGGACAAAGCCAAGGCCAAATGCTAGAACTCAGAAGAATAAATACGATTGAAAATTAATAGGAATTTCTAATTATATTAAATTTTACACATATATTAAATAATATAAAGTTTAGGACAACCGTTGTTTACTAATCAGTATATTATTATGAATAAATAAAAATAATGCAATTTCACAAACAAAACTACTGACCTTTGACAGCTGTCAGAAAAAGTATAAATGACTTTTGACAGTATAATCAGATGACGACTTAAGGTGGGAATACACTAACCGATCCGAGTGTCGGATGGACTGAGGACTTGTCCATTCACCTATCCGTGGATCGTTAGTGGCAATGTTTGAAAAACCAACTCTTTCAAAAGCTAGTGATGATCAACACTCAAATTGGGAACGTTACGGTCTTCAACAGCAAATGATCAACACCATATCAACAATCAAATTGGGAACGGTACAGTCGTGTGTATTCCGACCTTAACTATAACCTCTAATTTATGTCTAAATAATTACTGATTTCGTGAATAATTATTTTCCAATTTATTGTATTGATATTGAATAATAAGTATAAATAAATGTAGGTGTATTAAAATAACAGAATATAAACAAACATTTAATTACTAAATAAAACAAATTTACTTATTACTAACTAATTCCGTGTGCTGCTTTAATCCCTTCTTCTAGACTAAGTTTCTGTTTCGCAAGGTCTTTGTAAGCTTGTAATCCCAATTCTAAAGCAGCTTTTTTACTTGCAAATTTTTTGATATAATCTTCTAGTGCAGAAAATTCATAACCTCGTTCAAAAATAACATTATGTATACTGGAATATAGATCCAATAACCTACCAGCTTCATCAATATGAGAAGTTTCTATAAGTTCTAGCAACAAATTATCAATATTCTTATTCCACACGAGGAAGAAAGCAAGTGCTCCAAAATGCCTTGTGGATCTTAATATGTCAAAACCATCGTGGTCATTGATGTGTTGATAAGTAACAGAGACGACTCTTTGGTAATCAGGATCATTAGGTTCAAATTGAATGCAGGCTCTATCAAGAACAAATATATACTCTTTACGTGATAATAAACTTTCTAAATATTCTCCAAAGAACATTCTTGGTGGTTTTAACATGCGACCAGTTTTAGGGAAATATAATTGATTCATTCTACTTCTCAATTCCCAATTAGCTTCTTTTAAAGTACCATTTGGATCTCGTACAACAATAACTCTTTCTGCATCTTTTACACCAAAAGAAATGTCTGTAAAAACCATTTTAGATTCTTCTAATCCTTGCAATGCAGGATCACTTGATAAAATATGATCTTTGGACTTTCTTACAGCAACTACAGGTGGAATTTGTAGCAGTTCATAAGATTTTTGTTGTGCTTCCTTATATGCTTGTTCAAGTTCTTCATTAGTCATAAATTTGTATTCGGGGTCCTCTAAGCCTTTCGTTCCCAATTTTCTTTTTCTGAATACTTTAGACAAATCTACTCTTGTAAGTTCTCTTAGTAAGTGTTGGACATCTCTGTTAAAAAATGTTGGCGAGGGATCGTGTTTTTCATCTGAAGAAAAAACCTAACCTAAATGTTAACTCATTTTGATAAGACAAAACTTACCATATTCGATAGATGAATAGTGTAATAGTCGAGTACATACTGAGCAGCTTTCTACTTTCAATTTAACATCAGACTTTAGAGCATTTGTAATTATTCTCCGAGAAATATGCCTCAAGGCAGCCATTTTTTTATGGAAAGTGATCAATTATGACTGATGATCAATTTGTAATGTTGGTTGCCTACATATGTGTGTGTAATAAATCGTAGTCATTTATGGACTATTTTTCCCAATTAAGCACATTCTAAATAATAATTATCACTGATTTAGCAGTAGTTTCAATTGATCCAATAATTGCATTATGCATATTAGAATGATATTAGGTTCCAGGCTTTCGATTACTTTAAATCGATACTGTTTGAAATTTTCTGCTTCGATATTTAAATTGAATATTGTATAATTTCAAATACTATCAGTTTTGGATTGTATACATACAAGCTTTCTTCAAATAATGGACTCATTCTAAAATTTCGCATAGCTTTAATTTGAAAACACCCATTATTTAATAAATGTGAGGGACGATATCATATCGATGATTTCGAATTATATTTGACAGCTTTCACCATGTAATCGATACCTTTTGTCATCAAATAATTAAATTTTAACATAACCTAAATCAGCTTCAATTTAATATTGTTGTCACAGATTACATACACGGATTGATTGTTGTTTTATAAAATTGAAAGATGTCTTTGTATGATGATTACGACGTTAAAACTACCGCAGCTGAAAAAGTCCAAGGATGGTCCTCAGGTATAAAACTACTGCAGTCTCAGTTACAATTGAAAAAGGCAACAGTAACACAACCTAAACGTGACCATCTCCGCAAGTCGAGTTTGGCTCCAGTTATTGATCTAAAATCTAAACGCGACGAAGATGATTTTATGTTTATTTCTAAATCAAAAAACGATTCAAGACTCCCAATTATAAGTTCAGCCACATATAGTAACGAATATGACTGGAATGTTGTTGATGAATATGATCCTCTTTGGCCCAATGAGTATGAAAAAGTCGTTAAAGAATTGAGAGACCATCACAGAGATCGTGATACCAGAGATGCTAGAGATCGTGAATCCAGAGATAGGGATAGAACTGATAAAGATGAAAAAAGGAGGGAGAAGAAACGAAAGAGTAGATTTAGTGATCCAGAAGAAAGTATGTCACCTCCTCCAACTACAGTTACTGCTCCTCAGATGAGTCAACCCCCTATCAGTAGTGGATTTGCAGGTAGATGGACAGGGGAAGAAGATGAAGAAGAACCAATTCAAAAAACAAACCGTCCTATTGGGGGAGTAGCTATAGCTCCACCTCCAAGCCTTCAAGAACCTTCGGAACCAGTTCCTATTATACCAAGCAAACCGCAACCTACCAATTCTTATGGAGGCTCTGTAGCTGCTAAAATTATGGCGAGGTATGGGTTCAAAGAAGGACAAGGTTTAGGTAGATTAGAACAAGGTATGTCTAGTGCACTGCAAGTTGAAAAAACGTCAAAGCGAGGCGGGCGGATCATTCATGAAAAAGAAATAATGCCACCTCCTCCACCCATCGATTCCACAGGACTGCAGCCTAGTATTACAGAAATTATGAAAAATCCCAGCAAGGTTGTATTACTGAAAAATATGGTAGGACCTGGTGAAGTTGACGATGACTTGGAACCAGAAGTAAAAGATGAATGTAACACAAAGTACGGGCCTGTAGCTAGCGTTATTATCCATGAAATACCACACGAAGACCATGAAGAAGCTGTAAGAATATTCGTGGAGTTTTTGAGGATAGAAAGTGCGATCAAGGCGGTAGTTGATTTGAACGGAAGATTTTTTGGTGGTAGACAAGTGAAAGCTTCGTTTTATGACACTGAAAAGTTTGATAATTTGCAGTTGATGGACTAATTAAGGATTAGGATAGAAATAAAATGATTTTGTATTTAAACAAAAGAAAAATATATTTATAACAATTTCTGAAGTTGGCAATTAATAAATACAGGTAAAATTAAATAATTGGACCTTAAATGTAGAGTTCCTAGAATTATTGGCCACCGATATGTCAAGTATTCAGCTAAAAAGTCATTTTAAACTTCAAGATATACGCTTCGAGAGTGTATTCATAATTTTAATAAAGCAATATAGATGTTCGCAATGATAAAAAACATGCAAAAATCTTATAGTTTGAATGGTAGACCTTAGCTGTCATTCTTGTAAGAAAAAACCACTTTTTGTTGGCCACACTGACCTTAGACTGAACTCCTCTTTTGAAAGTTTCTGTTGAAAAAAATTGGAATTAAAAGAACTGAACTTGATTTTAATCCATGTCGATTATTAAGAATCAACTTAAGAAAGCTGCCACCTCTATCATCTTCAACAATAACCAACTCCAGATTTGAGAGTATTTATTTATCCTCACATATGAATAGCAGTGATTGAATAATCGACTGTGAAATATCGCTCATCACTAGTAGGTTTGACAACTGTCAAATGTCGAATTGAAAGTTTCTGTTACAAAAAAATTGGAATAAAGAACTGAAATTCAGTTTCAATTCAGAATCAACCGAGTTACACATTTTACAACTGTTTAAAAGCATCGATGTCGAAACTAAATGTTAAATAACAGCGAAAGATGTCTACAAAGCAGCTAAAAATGTAAAAACCCCTTTTAAAATTGAACTTTTAATGGAATGTTTCGATATAATTGCAGTTGATGGACTAATTAGGAAATAAAAATAAAAAAAATTTTGTATTTAAACAAAAGAAAAATATATTTATAACAATTTCTGAAGTCGGTAATTAATAAATACAGGTAAAAATATAAATTCAATTAAATAATTGGACCTTAAATGTAGACTACCAACTATTTTTCTTTATTCAACGCTTGAATAAATTCTTCTAATCTTTCTTGAATTTGTCTTACTCTCTCTGGAATTAAATACAAAAAAAAGGTAAGTTACGAAAACTTTATACAAACTATTTACTCACTTAGTTCTTCAGCTAAAGTAACTCTTCTACCCGTTAGTAACTGAACTTTCTTATCATTATCTTGACTGTAATCTTCCAACACCTCTTTAATTTCTTTATCTAATCTACGAGCTGTAACATCACAAATAAATCACCAATTTCCAAACACTATTTAATAATCTTACCTTCTCTGTTAATAATTTGCTGTCTTAGAGCGTTCGCTGTAACTTTCATCATCTGTTGTATTCTATGAAAAAGAACGATATCAGAACAATCAACATCGCTGGCTTGTTGATGATAAAGGAAGAAAGCTTTACGACAATCGTACGCTTTCGATAACGATTTATTGAGAAAATGTCGTCTGTAAACAGCATTCCACACTTCTCTTATAAATTCGTTATCAACTTCTATATTAGATCGTTGGAGGTTGTTTCTTATTGTTGTCAGTTCGTCGTAGGTTAGAGCTGGGGGATGTTTCTAAAAAATGTTTCATTACAATAATATTTTTCAATGTATTATCATTTTCTAACCTCGTTCGAATACAAAATCTTATCCAACTCATTTTTGACACTTCCTCTTTTACCTTCAACTTCCGTTTGGTATTTCCAATAGAGCCACCTTTCTTTCGCTGAAGGTCCTAATAATTGTTTGAGGTTATGTTCGCTTTCGTTTAATTTTTCTTTAACGCTAGTTTCGAGGAATTTAACCGCTTGATCCCAGTCCCTTTTATCACCTATCGTTCTATCTTCGAGTGTATTTAATTGAATCACCTGATAAATTGTTACAAACATAAAAATTACGATGAAAAGTTTGGTTTATAATGTCTTACTCTAAGCATTTCCGCAGCCTTATTTTCCCACGTGTGTCTAACCATAGCTTCGTTTACGACGGCTTGTTTTAGTTGATCGAAAATGTCGTCGTGATCCGGGGCTTCGGAGGCTTTTTGTAAAAACCGTTCGAATTCGGATTTGAGAGTTTCCCAACCTGATTGTACCGATTGTGTTGGTAGCGCTGTATCTGTCCATTGTCTTAGTTTTATGTCAACTGCCGTATTGAAAGTTTCTATAAACCAGACAAAAATACTGAAATTTAATAATAGTTTACTCTATGACTATTACCATTATCAATAACCAACTCCAGGTCGAGATTTGAGATTACTTATCCTTACATATAAATCGCAGTGATTGAATAACCGACTGTGAAATATCGCTCATCTCTAGTAGATTTGACAACTGTCAACTAAGGTCAGTGTGGCCAACAAAAGTGTTTTTTTCTGACAAAAATGACAGTACATAAGATTTTTGCATGTTTTTTATCATTGCAAGCATCTATATTGCTTTATTAAAATCATGAATACACCCCCGAAGAGTATATCTTGAAATTTAAATTGGCTTTTTAGCTGAATACTCAACATATCGGTGGCCAATAATTCTAGGAACTCTTGGCAAGTCACCATTTCACTTCTGTTATTCTGTCACTGGTTATGTCAAATGTCAGTTATATTTATTTTTCTTGATATTCGTTTAATTGTGCATGTCCATTTTCGATTAGATTTTTGTAGCATTTCTAGTTAGTTGTATCTCTATTCTTCTATTACTTTTTCCACCGACATTTGACATAACTACTGACAGAATAACAGAAATGAAATAGTGACATGCCAAGAGTTCCTAGAATTATTGGCCACCGATATGTTGAGTATTCAGATAAAAAGTAATTTTAAATTTCAAGATATACGTTTCGGGAGTGTATTCATAATTTTAATAAAGTAATATAGATGTTTGCAATGATAAAAAACATGCAAAAATCTTATGTTTTGAATGGTAGACCTTAACTGTCATTCTTGTAAAAAAAACCAGTTTTGTTGGCCACACTGACCTTTGACTGAACTCCTCTATTGAAAGTTTCTGTTAGAAAAAATTGGAATTTAAAGAACTGAACATGATGTTTAGTAAGAATCAACTTAAGAAAGCTGCCACCTCTTTTATCATTATCAATAACCAACTCCAGATTTGAGAGTATTTATTTATCCTCACATATGAATAGCAGTGATTGAATAACCGACTGTGAAATATCGCTCATCACTAGTAGGTTTGACAACTGTCAAATGTCGAATTGAAAGTTTCTGACGTTTCTGTTAGGAAAAATTGAAATTTAAAGATCTGACATCTGAAATTGAGTTTAATCCATGACACCATGACGATTATCAAGAATCAACTTGAGAAAGCAGCCGCATCTATTTTGAACGACAAGCATCTTTTCACTAAAAGAGATTTTGTAATCCTGCACATTTCAATTTTTCACGACAAACCTACCAAAGAAGAGGTCGAATTGTTTTATAAAAATATCAAAGACGACCTGGCTACGTTACCCGAAATCAACCAACTTTTTCAAGTAAAGTATAACTTTTTACGCGAAACCGAGTTACACATTTTACAACTGTTTAAAAGCATCGATGTCGAAACTAAAGGTTATATAACGTCGAGAGATGTCTACAAAGCAGCTAAAAATGTAAAAACCCCTTTTAAAATCGAACTCTTAATGGAATGTTTCGATATAATTGCACCAGAAGGAAATATAATGGATTTTTTTTCATTTAGAAAACTATATATTAAACATAATTAGGTAAATAGAAATTCTTACCTGCTGCTCCTGTTTGTGCTGCTGGAATATAGATATTTTCAAAAACATGTGATGAAACTCTCTCCCAAATATTTTGCAATAAAGTTTCTTCCCATTGTTTAGGACTAACTTGTGATAAATTCACAATTTCATCCAATATTTCTGTTCGGGCTCTTTCGAATAGTTCATCTCTATCTTGTTCTCGTATCCTACAATACAATCTCACATTAATTATGAAATCTAAAAAAAAAACGTTCAATTAAATACCTAGGGAAATTATTCTTCCATTCACTCTCCAAATTGAACCTCCTAGCTTTGAAAGAATCGGCTTGCTGTTCCACGGTTTCTTTAACCATCTTCCAAAAACAATCAGCCACAGCTAGACTTAGATTACGAGTAGTAACTTGTGTAGATTTAACAACGCCATCTCTAAGGTATTAAAGTACATTAACAAGTCAATTTTTTTTAATATAAACTTACTTGAATAACTTTGAGCCTCTAAAGAAATTTTCCTCGTGATCTTTGATGGTTTGAATGGAATCGTCTTTTCTGCCTCGACCGGTGACAACGGCGAAATATCCCAAAGCTTTCATCGGGAATAACTTACCTGACAAAATTTTCCTGATCTATTCAAAATTGGAGATAATTTTAATGATTTTCAAAGAAAATTGTGTTTAATTTTTTACCCTATTTGGATCTGCTAAATTTTCTTCGGCCATATCGACTTTGGTTAGCACAAAAATAGTTCGTTTACCCTGAGGATCGCATGATGCTACAAGATCTGTAACGTTACTTCTTTCAGCATCGACTGCACCGTCCTGGAAACATATTTTTGTCAAATTATATAAATTTATTCTGTTTAATTGTCACTATTACCTGTATACACAGAATTATAGCATTAGGATTATTCATATAGGCCTGAGTCATCTGTTTAATACTTTCTCTTGTATCGCCAGCCATATCTGTTGTCTGTGTCTGTAAATAAAATAAACCTAGAGACCTAAACATTTATTTTACTCCTGGAGAGGACAAAAAATAATAAAACATGATGCATTGTAAGTCAGTGAAGAGAAAATTCGTTTTGGTACGTTTGAACTACTGTGGAAAAATTCATACATTGAAATGGTGTTGATCTAATTTTTTAAAGATTATCTTGAAAAGCAAAACATACTGTGTCTGCAAATAAAATAGACATAAACATTTATTTTACTCCTGAAGAGGACAAAAAAGGATGAAACACATTTTTGTGATTCTCAAAATGTCCTAAAAAAGCGCTGTGTTCAACTCCCAATATAACATGATGGATTGTAAATCAGTGAAGGGAAAATTCGTTTTGGTACGTTTGAACTACTGTGGAAAAATTCATACATTAAAATGGTGTTGATCTAATTTTTTAAAGATTATCTTGAAAAGCAAAACATACTGTGCCTGTAAATAAAATAGACATAAACATTTATTTTACTCCTGAAGAACAAAAAAGGATGAAACACATTTTTCTAATTCTTAAAATGTCCTAAAAATGCACTATCTTCAACTCCTAATATAACATTATGCATTGTAAGTCAGCAAAGGGAAAATTCGTTTTGGTACGTTTGAACTACTGTGGAAAAATTCATGTATCGATCAAATTTTTTCAAAATAACTTAAAAAAGCAAAACCTACTTACAGATATGATACCAGGTAAATCCACAAGTACCATTCTTTGCAAACCAGGACCTTAAAAAAATTAATATTAGCTAAAATAAAAAACGTTTATTTCATATTCACCTTTAACTGTCATAGAAATAACTTCGGAAGAGACAGTTTTCCCACCCTTAACACTATTTCTCATCCTTAATTCTACTTCCCTGCGTAGATCCGCTAAATCTGACTCTTTGGTAAGATCAAACTCCCTACTAGAATCCCTAAACTGTGCTATATGGTAAGGACCTTCGGATAATGTTACTTTAACAGGTGCTCTAGGTAAATAAACAGCAAATAATAATTCATTATTTATAATTAAAAAGAAAACACTAACCTTGTCATCATTTCGCCTGCACCTCTGGGAAAAATACGAGCTTGTGCTATCATTTCTAAAACTGACGTCTTCCCGCTGCTTTGATCACCTACCACTACAACACGTGGTAGCTGATCTTGGGTGTTATAACCGCTATCGAAATCTGCAAGCTCATCTAGCACTTCACTATACATATCTATTAAACTGCGTTTAATTTTTCTCGTACTAGGTTTTTTGCCTTGTTTCAACAATATATTCTGCTTTCTCAGTTCTTTATTTTCTTTTTCCAACCTCTCTAATTCCTTCTGGTATTTTATCTGAGTTTGCATCATTTCTTCCTGTATATTATTTAATCTTTCCTGTGCCTCCTTTCTGGCTTTTTCATCGGATGAAAAAGGTATTGCAGCATGTACAACACTAGCTTGGACGATTTCTTTTTTTAAATCTGAAAAATAAAAATAATTCTTTTATGTTAATGTTAATGAAGGGCTAGAAGTATGAGGCATACCTGAGTACAGTCTGTATAAAAGCTTGGAAACAGCACCTGGAGAAAAGAATTATTTGCAACTTAAATAAACTTAAAAAAAGAAAGAGTGTACTCAGTTTGTGAAAGTGCTTTAATATATACCTTCGTTATCTTTACCATTTGGTTGTAAAGATTCTTGAGCCTCTGCAGCTGCAATGGCATCATCCAGTCTTTGGTCAAACCAAGATTTAAACTCATTGTATTTATTTTCGCTTAGCGATTTAATTCTGGGATCTAAAAAAAAATTATGAGCACCTCTTATAAAATATCAGGCAAGATCTTACCAAGTTCAATGCTGTTTTTAATATTGTCTTTAAAATCGACCAAATTTGTCCTCCACTGCTGAAATTTATCATTATCAGGTAAAACATCATCCAACCATTTCATATCAGGTAAACCATCTTTCCAATCGTTATATCTCTGAAAATATTACACTTATAACCGCTAATGACTTTATACGTTTTATAATACCTTCTGTAATGCACCACCTCCCGCAACAGCACCCCCAAGTAACAAATATCGAATTTTTAAGACACCTCTTAGTGCCTTAACTATAAGCATCCCATACTCTCTCCGTTGGTACAAGGACTGTTGTCTCAACAGATGCTTGGATCTATCAAGGGCTCTTCCGCTCCACATGGTACATATTCCTCTTTGACAACGCCTTTGAGGACCATATTTTAAAGGTGTATGCGAATACGTACTGATTATCACCCGACTAAAAAAATGTTTATATCTAACCTAAAAATAGTACTTACATTATTTCACTTACCCAAATTGGCCTCGTAGTAAATGCTCCATAAGAATGTCTTTATTTATTGTTTTTTGTTTTAATACATACTAAAGTAAGTTTTATTTTAATAAATTCAAAATTAGATAACCAAATATATCATATTCAGTTGACGTTGCCGGTAAAAAAGAGATTGGCATTTTGACGTCATTGTCAATGACATTTATTAATCTGTTCTCTATCGGCCAAAAGCTGAAGCAGAAACTGTAGATTTCTGCAGCTGGGACAATTACTATTTATTTTATTTAGTTTGAAATCGTAAAAATTACTTGATAAATAATTAACAGAAATATTGCATAAGTATGATTGACCTTTTGACCCTGAATATATTTCATCGCTATCATAAGTAAACACAAATGTAATTGTACTTGTTTACTGTCAACCAAACCGGAGGGGGTACGAGTTCAAACGCCGAACTAGATACCAAACAAGCAGAATCAATAGAATCATTCACATTTCAATCAATCATCAATCAATTAAAGCAAAGCAGTCGTTAGTATTAACTACTCTCAATAGTGCGATTTTTGTAGTAATTAGATTTAAAAAATGGATATAAAAAATGTTTTAGTAGCTGATGCTGTTGATAGTGCATGTGTAGACCTTTTAAAAAAATTCTCTATTAATGTTACATGTAAATATAAATTATCCAAAGCAGATTTGATAACGGAAATTCCCGTAAGTATTATCATTGACATACAAATTTACAAGTAAACTATACCTAATTTTTTTTTAAATTAGAAATACGAAGGTCTTATTGTCCGATCTGATACTAAAGTTACAGCAGATGTAATCGCAGCAGCGAAAAATTTGGTAGTTATCGGACGTGCCGGAGCTGGGGTGGATAATATTGATATTAATGCTGCCACTGCTAAAAATATTATAGTTTTGAAGTAAGTAAAAATTATAAAATCATGTGAATATTGATGACCTAGGCAAGTTTCATGAAAAAAAATGTCTTTGTAGTACTCCTGGTGGTAACGCAATCAGTGCTTGTGAATTAACTTGCTCTCTAATAACAACTTTAGCAAGAAATGTAGTACCAGCAGCTGCTTCTTTAAAAGCCGGTAGATGGGATAGAAAATTGTACTCTGGACATGAACTTTATGGAAAAACTTTGGGAATTTTGGGATTGGGAAGAATTGGAAAGGAAGTTGCTATAAGAATGCAAGCTTGGGGAATGCGGGTAAGAAAAAATACAAATCTTTGTAGCAATAGGTTATTTATAAGTGAAATGCAACAACTTATCTTATCATGTTTGTAGTCGACCAGAAAAACATGTTTACTGAAATGGTCAGATAATTACACAATATATTGTAGTGAAATATTATTACATCATTAAATCATCATTGTGCAAATAATTTTGAAATTGTGACGTGTTATGTTTTACAGACAATTGGTTACGATCCGATTGTACCAGCAGCTAAAGCTAAGGAATTTAATGTGGAAGCTTTAGAACTTGAAGAAATTTGGCCACAAGTCGATTACATAACTGTACATACACCATTAATACCAGAAACTAGAAGTAAGTACTCGATCTTGTAGGTAATTTCAAAATTTTGCTACTAAAAGCTACTTTTTAGATCTGATCTGTGAAAAAGTTCTGAATAAATGCAAAAAAGGGGTGAAAATCGTCAACGTAGCTAGAGGTGGGATCATAAACGAAGCAGATCTTCTCAAAGCTGTAAAATCAGGGCAATGCGGAGGTGCAGCTTTGGACGTTTTCGAACAAGAACCTCCTAAAGATTCTATAACATTAGAGCTGATTCAACATGAAAAAATCGTAGCGACTCCACATTTAGGAGCTAGTACTGATGAAGCACAAGTCAGAGTTGCTGTTGAAATTGCCGAACAGTTCATTGCACTAAATGGTAAAAGTAACACGTATATGGAAATACCAGGAATAGTAAACAATAGTGTTTTATTGAATTTTTTTAAATAATATCAATTAATTAAATAAACATATATATTCAACTTGTTTTTTTTTTCTAATAATAATAATAATAATAAAGTTATTACTTACTGTAAAGAAATGGCATAAAACACAAAACTTGCAGTCTATAGAATTTCTAAATATTTTATTCTACTGTAAATATGTAGTTTATATACATTTAAATAAGGTATACTTTTAAACTGACTAATCCCACCTATAAACTGGTCCGGGAGTTATCCTTTTTACACTAGCAGCTTTATCACCTGCATCAATTTGTTTCGGATTTGGAGCAATAAGTTCAGGAGGAGATACTTCTCTTCTAGCATCACTACTATAGTAATAATTTGCACTCAGTTTGTGAGCTGGACCATCGGGTAAAACTGGGGGAGGAGGCGATCTTGTCACTATAGTGTCCTGGAACCTATAAAAAAATTAGATCAGTTTATTTAGAAATCCAAGATTCCTTGGAGTGATTGAAAATAGTAGAAAGAAGTGAAATTTAATAACATTACATCGTGTAAGTAGAGACAACAAGATTTGTCTCTGGTGTAGGCAATTCTTAACAGTTTTATCAAAATTTACGTTCATTATATCACTTGTAAATACCTGAGTGCTAAAGTGTGTTTTCTGCCAAGTAGAAATTCACGAACTGTTTGTAGAAATGGATTTACATCGTGCATTCGAATTTTAGGAGGTTGGGGCATTTTGTGTAGCTATTATTTTCAGTAAAACACCTAAGTAAAATTACAATAATTTATTACGAAACGAAAATTGTGACGTTTGAGGTTATGTTTTATGTTGTAATGACATTTAGTGGTGAGCGAGATATCACGAACTGTGATTTAGTAACTGATATATAGAATTGACGAATCACGACTGTTACCTGATCTCGTAGAACACCGTGACGTGATCACGGCCACAGCACAATATTGCCGTGCTTCCTATCGTCTTCTGTCTGTTAATCACGTTTTTATATTTCAATATGGTCGATTATTATACCACAGATTATAAAGCATGCTATAATAAAATTGTGAAAGTAGTGATCACGTCACGCTTTAAAATCACTGATATCAAAAAATAACGGTAGCAATTAACATTGATTTAAAAATCACGATATCGCTCACCACTAGTAATGACATTTTTGATATTTGACAAGGAGCGTTCAAGAACCTCAATTTTCCAGGAAAACGTGCTTGCCTCTTGCCTTCTATAGATTAAAAATACATTTCCGAAAAATTCACTTTCAAATTTCAATTGAAATAAAACACAAAGCAACTTTTAATACAAATTTATTTGTAACAATCTTAAATTAGTAAGGTATCGACTACAAATTGCAAGAAAACTTTTACAACAGTAACATAATAAACGAGTTGCTGCAAAGTTTTCTTTAACGTCTGACATTTTGCAGGCATCAGATCATTGTACATAAACCTACATAGTTCAGACTTTTTTGGGCTTAGTTTAAAAAAAGGAAATGCAACGTTTACAAAAGAATCTAAATATTTACGATTCAACTTTGGCTAAAATATCAGATTCTCTGAATATCTGGTATTCCACATTATCTTCTATATTTACTTTGGTACCTCCATATTCAGGAAGCAGCACTGTATCACCTACCTTGATTGATGGAGCAGCAAATGAACCATCCTATAAATACAGAAATAATCAACAACTTTTTTCTCAAAATAAAATAACTTCTAATAATTAAAATCTCCTTTTTATGAAATCATAACCTCTACACTACAAAGGAAACGTAAGTTTTTTTTTACCTGTAATCTAGATCCTTGTCCAACTGCAACTACAGTCCCTTGTAGAACTTTATCTTGAGCCTTTTCGGGTATTACAATACCGCCTTTCGTTTTTGTAGTTGCTTCAAATTTTTTGATGAGAATTCTGTCGAAGAGAGGCACTAGTCTTTTAAATGCAGACTAAAAAAAGTAAGAATAAGTGAATTTGGTCCATCAAAGTATGTATCTATAATCTATTCGAAGTTAAGGATATTAAACAACTTACCATTTTTATATTTTCTTATAAATTCTATATAGTAAAAGCTGCAAAACGTGGTTTTTCGTCTCTATCACGTTTAGTAATTTTCAGAAATTTCTCGAACGACTGAGCGAGACCCGGCTACGAGGTTATCTAATCTTCAATGTTGCCGGTATTACGATGAAATATATTCGCTTTATTTTCACAATTTTTAATAGTTTATTTTCGTCTATTTGATCAATCCACTGTCATAAGCAAATTCTTATTAATTTTTATACCTACAAGCCCAAACAATTATTATTTTTCAACTCTTTTAATTTTTATACAAATGAAACTGACAACGCTGCGGTTATATTGACGGTAGCTCCGTCAATATAACAGGAAAATCGTAACAATTTCCCTCTCCCTTTAACGTACATGTAAAATCTATCAATCAAAGAAAACGTATTTCGTAGCTTACACAACAATAATTTATCTTAAAATACGATTCCTTTTCTGTCTATCAAATAAAGCTTAGTCTCCATACGAGATGGCGCTACTGTCATAAAAATATTTCTTTATTCACTGACAGTTGTTTGACTATTGTTTGATAGATGGCAGTACAGTGTAAATTTTAAAATTTATTTTGGAGTTTTTGAAAAATTTAAGTGTGGCAATTTATTTCAAAGATTATTTTTCGTTATGGTAACATTTAAAAATTATTTTTCTGGGTTTTACCACTATAATATTACGTGGAATATCATTTAATGATATAAAAAACCACGGAAAAGAATTGCATCAGTTTTGGGCAGCGTAATATAGAAAACTACGTATGTATTATTTTGTTGAATTCATCATAATATTGATAAAAATATACTACAGAAAAGTTACTTAACACGGATAACCCTTTATCTAAATCGAGTCCTAAAAACCTCCCGTTTTCCCCAATTTCAATCTGGGTCCAAATTCTGATTTAAGGTGGATGAGCTTTTGTCTTATACCCTTTTCTACCTTATCACGTCAAAACCTACATCACCGATGGCAATCGCAAGTGTATCACCACGTCCACGGCACGCTTTGACGTGCGATACGATAATCACCCAAAAACGAAGTAAAAGAATAGAGGTGGGAACTCACAATTTTCAATAATAACACCATAATAAAATATATTTGGAATTTTAATCTTAGCTTGTTCAATGTCAAGTTCTAACGATATAATTTTGTAAGCTTTAAACATTTCTCTTTGTTTAATAATGAATATAAAGAATTCTTGTGGAAACTACAAGAATGAAAAATATGAGGAATTCAAGTTGAAATTTCACCCCACCTTTTTTAGCATTATTTGATGGATTCATGTTTTTCATTCCTATATCTTTTCTCTGCACATTTTTAATTTTTAGTGACACAATGGTGAATTTTTTAAATGGTTGGAATTGTTGGAAATTCGAATTTTTAAATTAAGATATTTAAAAATGTAGCTCATATTACGGTTAAAATGAATTGCTCAACTCCAAGTCGTCTAGATCAATGAAATAATTTTTTTTTTACAAGAAGTGTTTATAACGGTTACCAATTATTGACAACTCCTCCACCTCTAAGAGCCATTATTAGAGAGTCGGTGGCGGGTGGCGTTTAACAATCGCGCGAGTGAGCAAACGAGCAGTGCGTGGGTTGTTGGCGAAAGGGGCCGTGTCCGGGAGGCGGCTGTTGGGTGAGAGGCGTCCGGATGGGTGGAGGGTGGCTTCATAATCAGCAGACTGTGGAGGCCGCTGCCGCCACATCCATCGCCGCAGGGAGCTTTGCGCTTCAACAACGTCACCACCAACTAGCTAGGGTTGACCTGCCGCCACAAAAAATACGTTTACACAGAAATGAAAAAAATGACCGATTATATCTTTGGGAATCGAATCCAAAAAGCCATGGACTGCAATGACCACTGAAGTGTGTTGGAACGTTAATAAATATGAAGTTAAAATGACTAAAAGGTAGGGACGTTGTCAAGCCGGCCATTAGTTTCAAAAATATGACAATTGACAGCGTGGTAAAGTTCAACATTTGCTTAATTCGATAAATATATGTCTTAAAAGTATATTTTTATAATAATCTCAATTCTAACCGACTTCTATGTAAACGTATCGGCGGCAAACTGGCGTCCGGACACGCGTGCCGCCGCCGATATAAGTGAACAAGGTTAAACGCCGCCGTCGCCATCATAGTCGACCGCTACTCTGCGTAGCCGACTCCCGTTCTCTCTCTATTTCTTTCTCTATCTCTCCCGTTTCAATTGTGGCTCTTCTGCGTATTTTTCCAATGGTCATTTATCATACAACCATCAGTCAATCGCATCGTGCATATACCACAAATACCATTACTCAATATCGAGTGAAGGATATTAAATACCACCCCCAAGAAAGTTGTTCTCTATGTGGTAAATTGGAATGGTCATTGTTTGTCCAAAAATTAGGGATGCAACTACTACTACTACTAAATGTGCAGGCGAGCCTTGACCTAAACAAACTCAAGCCAAGGTTCTGGCTCTGAGGCCACTGGCGGGCCCATTGTGCCATTCCTGCTATCTAGACATCCATGAAGCCAAGCCCTTCAATAAAGATCACAACCTTTTTCAGTGGATGCCTGCTTGTGTCTCCAGGGGCCATGACAGGTATTCCGAAGATTCGCCTGCGTAATACAGCCCAGTGTGGACACTCTAAGAGAACATGGACTGACGTTTCGTCAGTCATGCCGCAACCCCTACATAGGGAACTTTCCTCTACTCCTAGGTTGTAGAGGTGCTTCCTTGGTAGTTCAATAGCTGCCCTAGCGTGTCCATCAGTCCATCTCTTCAGTAGAAGTTTGGATTGTCTTGGACCCTGCAGAGCATTCGAATGAGCGAGGTGCTGGTTCCTCAGCCACTTCCTCGTCTTCTTGCGTATTGTTTGTTTTGTTAGGCCGAGGGTCGTGCCCGGGCCGCAGAAAGAAGCTGCCGCTCCTTCCGCAGCCAGTGCATCCGCCATTTCGTTGCCTTCAAAACCAGAGTGGACCGGAATCCATTCTAGCCGACACCGCCACATCATACCATCGGTTAGAAGCAGTGCTCGTCAAAATGTATATTAAGTTAGATTAGATAAAAAATAGTTTTGATTTTATAAACAATTAATCCGGCTCGAAGGGCCAATTAATGCGGTAGCCGCCATTACTGTCTCAATTTTTGACTGAAAATGTTTGAACTTCTCTCAACGAAGCTTCTAAAGCTGGACAATAAGTGGATGTTTGATACATCAGAATGTAGCTATAAAAAGTGGTGAATCTCAGTTATATTAAAAGATAGACAATACGGTATGATGGAAAAGTATAACTTTTCAAAGAAATTCGTTATGGAATTATGCAACAAGAAGGAATGGTATCCAAATACCATTACCAGACTTGGAAAGAATGCCATTCAATGGTACACAGACGGCTCAAAAGTAAAAGAAGGAACTGGGATGGGAGTGTTCGGGCCAGGAACCAAACACTCTGAAAGCTTGGGAAAAACGCCAAGTATCTTTCAAGCGGAAATCCACGCCATAAGAAAGTGCACCCAGTTCAATATTGATAAAGGATACAGAAGACAAAGGATTATCATAATGTCGGATAGTCAAGCAGCCATTAAAGCACTGAGCTCTTGTGTAATCAGTTCCAAAATGGTGTGGGAATGCCTTGACAAACTCAATGAACTAGGCGAGAACAATATAGTCACCTTACTATGGATTCCACGACACACTGGAATAGAAGGAAATGAAATAGCAGATGAACTAGAAAAGAGGGGGACTGAAATACCTTTCTGGGCGCCTGAACCCTTTTGCGGAATCAGCCCTAATGTAATATTGGAAGAAATAGGCAAAACCGAGAAAAAGAGAAGATCTGACCATTGGAAAGATCTAGTAGGGCTTATACAATCAAGGACTTTTCTGGGTGACTACAACCTGTTGAGATCAAATGAATGCATAAGTCAAAGTAAAACTGCGCTAAGAGTTTTAACAGGGATCCTAACGAGACATTGTCGCCTGAATGGGAACCTGAAAAAGCTCAAAATAGTGGAGAAAGAAGAATGCAGATTTTGTGGTATGGAAGAAGAAACCTCCATCCACATACATTCCAACTCCACAGCACTTCAGAATCCTAGAGCACAGCACCTGGGAAATTACTGGATAGAAGAGGAACATTTACCTAAGTTGAATCCTGCAGACATCCTAAAATTCCTCGTATTGGATAGTTGAATCAAAGTTATATTACCACAACTCAAACCTATAGTGTTTGTAGATATAGTGCTTTTCAAATATGTTCATATGCGACTGCTCATTGACTAATCAAACTGACATTTGTCATTGTAGTTGATGTACTACCCGTATATGGAACGATTCGCCGGTCCACTGTTGTCAAATGAGCAAAATATGACGGACTAACTTTGTAAATTCACTGTCTAAGCTCAAAAGTTTGACTGGTGATAGATACAGCTTGAAAAACTGTCAAGTTTTAGTGTATGTTGTGGCGTTAATGCCATCCAGTGTCTCGCGTGCGTGTCTTGCATGAACTTCTGATCGAAGACGGGTGTTCGTGGCTGTGCCGACCGATGTCGCTGAGGAGCTGTCGACTTGCGCACCAGAGACAAAAGGATTGAACACGCTGTCGGGCTGTATGTTGTATTTTCGTAACTACTGTAGTCAGTATCTACATTTTTAATAAACTTAATTAATCTTGGCCTTATATTATGCTATTTACGAATAAACAGTGTAAACTTCATTACTTGTGGATTTAAACTTATTTGATCCACCTGGTATGTACTTTATAACAGTTGGTGGTGGCTGAAGAGAGCGAAATGGTTAGATGGAAAAAAGAAGGAGAAAAACAGGACCGTGTAACAGTGCTTCTAATACTCAACGGGATACATAATCTTAAATCGCGTGTGCTTTTGACACGAACGCCGATGAGCACCCGACCCGTATACCACCCCCAGGAAAACCACCCTTTCAACCGCCGTCAGGCGTGCCGCTCGGAAATCTAGCCAGGCATACTCCACACCACCACCCTAATGCGGAAAAATAGAGAAAACGAATATAAAAACATCTGGAAGGAAAGTTATTTTTTAACAATTTTTTACATTTTCTAGTATTAAGTTCCATTTAATAACTGAGATGGGATTAACAGTACGTTTGGAATCCTATACAGTACCTATTGGAATAGATAGAATGCTCAAGTTGATATTACTTCGATAGAAAACAAAAAAATACTGGAAAGTCCGTTTGAAATGTTTAAAAATCTGGTAGGAGCGGACGGAATAATGAATTTTCCACATTTTCTAGATAAACAGACACACTAGCTAAGAAAAATATAGAGATACTGGAACAATTATAGTACCCTATACCAAAAGAAGGGACTTATTCGTGGGATTGGGGACCACTATTCCTTCAAGGTTCGGAGATTCCAATGGTTATGGATGTTAAATATCTCGGGGTGATTATTGACTCGAGATTAACATGGACCAAACAAATGGAAACCACATTAATGATGGCAGGACGAACTTGTGGGAAAACATGGGGGTTGAGTCCGCGTGGATATACAGTGTAGTTGTTAAACCCACAATAACATATGCGTCTTTGGTCTGGTGGACAAAGACGACACACAAAAGAATGCAATGATGAGACTAGGCAAGGTGCAAAGACTTGCTTGTCTCAGTATTGCAGGGAGCATTCAGTGCCGGATTTGGGGTACTTGCGGCCCTAGGCCAAATTTACCCGAGCGGCCCCCGCCCGGCCGCCCCTTAAGTGGAAAATTGAAATGTGCCTTATTTCAAGCTCACGTTAAAACAAGTGAGTGAGTTGAGATATCTTAAAGATAAACATCAATTGGAAAACATTAATGAATGCAGGATGCGGATGCTAGGAATAATATAAAATGGCATATAATTATTATATCGTATCCTTTAACTCCACGATTATGGAATTAAAGTATAAAGCAGATTTCATATTAATAATAACGTTTATTCTTATAATTTTACTTTTTAAAATTGGTACAATTCACTCACACTGTATGTATTACAGTGAAAGTTCACAGTAATGTCCAAATAAATCTAAACGCTCACTTTCCTAGCTTTTTTGGCTGCAAAATCTTTAATCAACTCGTTAAAGTCTAATGCTTGAAAAAGCTCAGAATTTACCACAAAACTAGCCAAACTAGACAATCGAGAATCTTCGTCAGAAGTCGAGTTCCTCAGGTAGTTTTTTATTCTTTTTAACACGCTGAATTATCTTTCTCCAGATGCATTAGATGTCATCATACATAGTAGAATGCGCAAAGCAGTGTCCATATTCGGAAATAAAGTTTTTAATTGTTTTTCACGAATGAGTTTCAGATACTCCAAAAGTGTATTCCTTGGAGGCTTGGTAATCTTGTTATCATGAGGTTCTCTTTCTTCATCAAATACACCTTCAACGAAGCCTTTGAACTGTACACACTCTTCTCCAAAGTCACCATCTATGTCGGTTCGATACTTTTTAGCCACAATAGAAGCTTTTATTTCTTCATTGGAAATTGATGATAAGTTGTTTAAAAACCCAAATTCTTCTTCGGACCTTTTATTCAATTCTGAATAAAGTATTAATTTAAGAAAATGAATTTCAATAATTTTTCTTAATAATGCGGCCTAGCTGGCCTAGTGGTAAATCCGGCACTGGGTGCATTAGAAGCACGCCAACGGCAGCACTAGAAGCCTTATTTGGCATTCCTCTATTACACCTTGTGATAATATCCATTAAGGACATCATAAGTGGAGCCATCTTAGATATGATAACAGACTATATGGCCACTAAACTTCTCCCCAGTCCCAAATATGAGGTAGAAATACCCCACAGAAAGGACTGGCAAGACCCAAGCAAACTGAAGTTTCCCCGAGGAGAGACCTGGTACACAGACGGGTCACAGATTGGGGAAGAGACAGAAGCAAGGGTGTATAGTGAAATAAGAAACACAAGATGCTCCTTCTGACTAAAGGAAGATACCTCTGTATTTCAGGCAGATATTCATGCTATCTTAGAATGTGTCAGAATTAACAAACATAGAGCAGTCACTATAGGATAAACATAGGATAAACATACTAACTGACAGCCCTTGCAGCTTTAAACAGCCGCAAGATAACATCCAGACTGGTAGAAGAATGCCAGAAAGAACTAAATGCAGACCACATTAAAGTAAGAGTGTGGGTGGCTTCCAAAACACACACAAAAAAACAATTATTTTTACTCACTCATAAAATACATCATTATGAACCGAAAAATTATATTAAAAATGAATTAAAACATATTTCACATCTCCACAAAACCGCACAATTTCGTAGCAGTCTATCTCCTTTAATCTCCGTGGAATGGTCGCTCTCCCAACTTCAACACTGAAGTGCTACATTACATACGCGACACAGAAAAAAAAGTTGTAGAAAAAAACCCCAGAAAATAGAGCACGCTTTACGAGGAGATTTGGGAGAACATGTCGTGGATAAATTGAGGTCTATGAACAATTCATTTATACCTGAGGTTTTTTGTCTTTCTCCAAATTAAAGACTTTCCTTTGTACTTTTTATAAGTTATTTATATGATACGGTAAATAGTTTTTCATTCATTCCCTGCTAGTTATATATAAATGTATTTATAAATATCTAAATGTAAATTATACTGTATTTTTGGTTGCCTATACCAAATTTTCCGCATTTTTTTACAAAATTCCGTTTATAAGCCAGATACTCTCAAACGCCTCATCAATATGTACCTAATACCTACTTTAGACCCTTTTAGTTCGGCAAAGGTACTAATTCCAACTTAGTATGGACGGCCAGGAAACTTTAGAACTTTCCCCAATTTCCCGCAGGACGTACAGGAATGGGATTTGGAACTTGGTCAACGGTCGGGGGTGAAAAGTGAGGACACCAGAATATATATATCGAACTTCCTGCTACTGTTATCCACGAAGTATTTCCTCTGGCGCAAAATCACTGCAAAGCTACCGACATTATGGCTGCTAGAAGTGTTGCGGGTTGCGGCTGGAGAGTTGGAAAATAAGTTTTTGTTGTTAACAACGACATCTATTGGTTATTTTTTTTAATTAAAATTGAAGATTTGTTTTTAATTTTCCAAATTATTTCCAGGTTTTCATTTTAAAATCTGAACCAACTTTCCTATTTTTCTTATTTGCTCTTCAGATCCATTTCGTCGAGGGCATTTCATGCCACGTGTTTTATTACACAACATAACGACGCTCTATTCTACGTCAGCGTGTATTCAATATTTACTAAGGCGGTCCAGACACTAATATTTTTTGATTTGTTGAAATAATTGTATCATAATACCTTGGAAAATTTTACACAAGACTCATCGCTAGCTGAAGAATTTAATATAGATTCAAACCACAATAGATTTGAGACAGTCATTTTGAAGAACTAGGCTTGCCTACATATTCTAAGGTTTTGTAAACTGAAGAAATATTAAAAATATTGTACCGGGTGGCCAACTAAGAACGGATTATAGTGGATTATAGCACAGGTTCGGGAAAAAAAACTTTATGTCAAAAGTGCCCTCGAGAAACGCCTGGAAATTATTTTCAGAATTGTAGGTCCACCGCTAGAGGGCGTATTTGACAGTTAAAATTTTAAAATGCAAAATTTTTCAAAATTCACCCTATTAAAGAGCATATTAAATATTATAATCACATTCCTCGACAAATTCCGCATATTTTTAATATGACAGGTTTAAGTCTATCTCTTCAAAAAAGGGGTGGGGGAGAGTGGGAACCTTGTTACGAAAAAACGTCTGTAATTCCGGTTCTGCTTGACCGATTTTAATAAACTTGATGTTGTTTGAAAGAGCTTTTGTTTAACAATTTGTAAATATGAAGCAATCTGATTGATAACATAAATGCTAGAGGGCGCTGTTTTATTTTTTTTAAATAATGTGTTTTCTTGTAACAATTTTAAATGGAAGCATAGATATAGTGTATGGTTGGCTTTATATTTCTGATCGTCAGAACAGCACTACTCAGATCCTGGAGAGTGTCCTGCCAGCGTCAGGATTATAAACATGGAAATGATTTTATAACCTCCTATTATAGCAGAAGTGCATTGGAAAGTTCTTTTAATAAAAATTATTATTTTTTTGTCCAGTTTGAATGTCACTGAAAAGCAAACATTTCCAAAAAGCGTCAAAATCTGTCCTCCGGAGATAAAAATAATAAAGATTATGAGATTAGGTCCTATCCAAAATCCAGAAGCGTGAAATCCTTCGGAGTTCGTGTATAGTGTTGACAATAGAGGGAGAAGGTATCTACCCAACAACGGACGGTGCTAAAAGGGCTAGTTTTTACTATAGTCAGTGTTAACAGCCTTTATTCAAATCAAAAACGTTTTAATATTTCAAAGACCATTTGCTTCAAAATAGAGATGGGACATTTTTTGTTTTTACAGACTTGTGCCTTATGCAAATTGCTCAGAATCCGATTGAATTGAAATTTGGTACACATATGAATATTTGTGACCCAAACACCAATGTGTAACGTAAATAAATTAATTTTGAATATGGGTGTTTTTGGAACTTTAGTTCTCTACGTCAGATTATGTTTGAGCGACCGGGGGTCGCGAGGCAAAAGATCTGACCGTTACGTTACGTTACGTTATGTTACGTTGCTTCGTTATGTGCCTTGCTTGCGTGCGTGTGCTCTCTCCTGAGTCTCTCTCTCGTTTACGAAGCAGCGATTCATATGCTTCGGCCGGGAATTCGCAGTGCTGGTGATCTACTTGAATTTTTTTGGATACATTTTTACTATTATTTCCATAATTTTTTTTGCGCGATTGATCTTTTTTGTTTATTTACAGCATCGGTTGTCAGGACGGTAGGTTGAGTTTACTGGTTTCTAAGTTTAGCACGTCGGTAAGTGATTAACTTACCGTTCAGATGTCAAAAAGTAATAAATAGCATAAAAACAATTTCA
The DNA here is from genome assembly GCA_910591695.1 of Galerucella pusilla. Taxonomy (NCBI): domain Eukaryota; kingdom Metazoa; phylum Arthropoda; class Insecta; order Coleoptera; family Chrysomelidae; genus Galerucella; species Galerucella pusilla. Next base: position 50,142 of record CAJUYI010001497.1, read on the forward strand.
CCAAAATGCAAAATATATTTTAAAATGATCGAGAAGTATAAATGTCACTTCTGGCATTTCGTTCATTTCGAAGAAATTTAAATTATTTTATTCGGAATTTATTTCAATACGATCGCGCAAAATATGGTATAAGCATCTCGAACGTTAAGGGTAATTACAACGTTTGCATGTAGATTCCTCTCGTAAAATTGGACAAAACGATATGAGGTTTAAGGGGTCTAGCACATTTACTTTTCGAAATACAGGGTGTTGAAATTTTGAAAACTTGAATGTTTTAATTCGATAACTTTTAAAATGGATGGATAAATTGATTTGACATTTGGCAGGTTGTTTTTAAATGTAAAAGGGCATATTTTGATAAAAATAGTAGTTTGTGCAACTAGTGTGGATATGATGGCCATATCGCACGAAGACGAAGTTTGAGCACGACTCCGTAGGCGGAGTGCTCAATCGTTCAAGTGCGATATGGACAATCCACACGAGTCGAACAGCATATTTTTTCTCCGATCCACTTAAAAAACAATCTAGAAAATAAAAATTTCTATAAACTGTAATATAACTTCAAATTGAAAATTTAACGATTCAATTTTATGTTTCCACTAATTTTTTTGTGGTAAACGTACAGTTCTTGAATGTCCAATTTGTATAATGCTACGGTTTCCCTTTTTAAATATACGATGCTGTTATAAGTAGATGTTGCCAGTCGGACTCCCTCATGAAGGGTACCGTACCATTATCTATAATAATGAATATTCTGCTAAATATTTCAAACGTCTACCGGTTGTCGTTATTAATATAAAGCAGAATAACTATTTAAAAATAAAATTTACAATAAATAAAAACTTTTTCACGGGGAATCGAACCCGGGTCTACCGCGTGGGAGTCTGGTTTGCTTACTACTCGACCACCGAGGAATGTGCAAATTGTTTATCTATAACGTCAGATGTATTACTTAATTTTTGCTTAATAGGAACTAAAGTTCCTACCGAAAAAATTGAGAAAAATATTTTGCTAACTGTATCTTGTGATATATCAAAACAAAGGTCTTGTTGTGAGGGTCTCAAATATATATTTTTCATCATTTTAAAATTAATAGTTTCAAAGTTATTGAAGAAAATAGATGAAAATTCACCAATTTCCCTCCCCTCTTATCTCTGAAATTACTGAAACTAAAATTTTGAAAAAAATACACCAAATAGTTCTCTATAGAGAAAAATATATAGTCAAATGCAGTCTTATCATGCGGGCCATACGATTCAACAAAGACATACTCACAGTTTTTGTTTTCTTTTATTTCGTTTAAAAATCATAACTTCCAAAAAAAATCCGTAAGATGAATAAGACAGACTTATACTATTTTGACGGGAGAAAAAATGATATGTATTTAGTTTCCAGCGATTCTAAAAAGTCTTTCACCAGCGAAGTTTTTATTTAAATACCAGTTATGTCACTTTGACAATTCAAAGTAACAATATGAACAATAAGAAGCCATTTTCCGGTATTTTCTATCCTCAAGCAAAAAAAATGGTACTTAATCTGATAGATTATTTCGAGAATGGAAGAAAAAGTGGAAATTCGACAACCAGTGTGCAGGAAACATCAACCATTATTATTTTCTCCGGGTATATTTATAATCTCACATTTTGGTAACCTCTGTATCTTCTGATTTGATACATATGGTTAGTGACCTTTGAACACGCGTGATAAAAGCGCTTTTGACTATACAAGCAATCAATGGGTTTAAAATAACCCAGTCATATCTCAAACGCAGTTTAAAAAACTTCATATTCTCTTTAATCTAGTTCTAGACATTATTGAATCATTTATCGATATCCATGTGGCTTTCCTCACACGGCACAGTCAGTCCCTCTAATTTTTTTATGAACCCACATCGATTCTTGGATAGAAGGTATCCTCTGGATCGCCATCACCCACTAAAATATTAACGCTGGCAACATATATGTGCACGGCAAACCATATCGATTGATTTTAAATAATAAAATACACAGTCTAATGATTGAGCTACCTACCTATACCCATTCTCATTTAAATGAAAATGGAAATTCAACAAGGAACGTATTTTTGGAAAAATGAAAATTACGAATATGCTACTTTCCCAACTTTATATCGGGAATATTCCAAGTGGTTCGTTCGGATGGAATTCTCCCTTTGGCCATTAGCCCGGGTTGTGTGCCGTGACAGGAGGCGTCCGCTGCATGCGATAGATTTATCAAAGGCTTTTCGAGCTAGAGTAGTCGTGCTTGCTGGAGAAAGCAAACGACAGAGATACGAATATATATAGAGAAGGAGATAGCGACAAAAAGAAGGACTTGGAGAGAGGCGCTAACCGAGACATTTGCCACAGACAGGTGATCAGCCCTAGAAGCCCTTATAGTCCTTGTTCGTATACTTTCGTCTCGTTTTAGCTCGTGCCGCACTCCTCTATACAGGGTGTACCATGACAAGTTAAAATTATCTGTATATGGCAAAGTATTTATAGTAAAATCATGAAAATTTCTACGTTTTGGTTTTCTGATGCGATCTTTTTAACTAGAATATTTTCAAAGATGGCAGATTTCCGGTTCTACCGGAAGTCGACTGTAACTTTGTTATTTTCAACAGAACTCCCTGTATATAAATACATTTTTTAAATCTACGTGAAATTTTAGTATACTTTTGTCTGAAAACTTTTGCCTATTTTTTGAGCTATTAATTTTTTTGTGAAAAAGAAAATTGCATGGAAAAAATACCTTCAAACAAAAACACAAGATGATAAGGAAATAT